>JABAKA010000034.1:0-60926 GCA_018857285.1 Termitomyces sp. Mi166#008
GGGATGGCCAGGGGTGTCTTAGACGTAGTTTGCACTACACATCGAGGAATACGAGAGGTGGGCGCAGTAGAGGTTTTCGATGAAGGGGGAGGGGCCTTAGATGCCAAGGCCGGAACCTTACTAGGCTGGGGAGCTGTTTGTGCAGCGACCGAGGCTATCTGTAGACCATCCTCAATGACTGCGAGGCGTGCCATGATACTGGTAATCATCAGTTCCATCTGAGAGACGTGGGCCCAGTATTTAGCAGTGCTGACCGGTGTCGCCGAGGGACCTTCACCCAGAATGGGCGGGGTGCCTGATGCTTGGCCAGCGGTGCTAGGCGAGGGAGCAGTCATACGAGTATTCACTGGGGAGGTAGGGGGAGACCAATTGTCAGCTCCAGTAGCGAACGACATAGGGAGTAGAGTGGGTGCTGTGAGCTAGAGGGGTGGACAGCGAGTAGGCTTAGCAACCTATAAGGAGATGGCTAACCACGGTATTCCAACCAAGGGGTGGGCCAAGCAAGGCCTATACAAGCGACAGGTGAATGACGAGCGAGCCACAAAGGCGGGCAAGAGGTGAGCAAGGAGTGAGCAAGGACACAAGTGGGCGCCGACAACTGGAGGGACGTCGCTGGCAGCCTTACAGTTGGTTAGGTGGATAGGCCTGTATAACACTGCTATTGCTAAGCCTACAGATGTTCCATCTGCAGGCTTCCTTATATACTACATCGCTGGGCACTATTGACTAAGACTATATGACACATCGGCCCACGGTATGTAAAGGGAAATGACTAACAATAATCAAAGATGAGTAAGAAGTCCGATCAATGATTCATGGAAGACGACTAATACGAGACAGAAGGAGATAAGGGAATGCCAGGCGGTCTGGATGACAGATAGAAGTATGCTGAACAGCCAAACTAAGCCAAGCTAGAATGGACGTATCCCCATAAGGACTAGTCCCCTTACAGTTATGAGTTTATGCAGGCAAAGTCTTTAATGTCTTTACACCAAGCACACTTCAAGATTTGAAGCTGCTCAAAAGTTTTGGCACTGAGTCATGAACATCAGTCATCTGCTGCCTGTTTTCCACCTGAAAAGAGTGTTCACAGGCAACAGATAATGCTTGACATGGCAAGTGGACTTTCAAACACTAAAATAATGTCATTTTTCATGTTCACGAAGAATGACATCATTGTAAGGACACCAAATACATACATTCTCGATCACTGATTTGCTGATATCTTGTGATCTGCTGCACTGTTTTTCTCAATTCTAGCACCATTGTACTCACCTGCACCAGTGCTATCTGACAATACTTGGTTTTATACCAATCAGGGCAAAGGTTTCTTCTTAGCGCTGTCATCATTGTCTCAATTGTCAATCAGTCATATCTCACCAATGTTCTTGCTGCTCACATTTGATCAATTACCTAACCAGGTAGCCTTACCCAAGTATATTACTGCCTAGACCAGTTGGCAACCAGTCTCAACTGCAGTTGCAACTGGTTTTTGGTCAGTTGCCTTTAAGCAATGATAGAGCCCAACCAACAACCACAACCAATGGCTAGTGACATGGACTGTAACTGCAGTATGGTCTTTTTTGGTCCAGTCTGATTGCCTGGTCTTTTTCAGTCCAAGCAACTGGACCTTTAAACACTAACTACCATCATCACTCTGCCAATCTGCATTTTCAGTTGGACATCATGGCAGGAACAAGCTGGATGGTCATCACTGCAGCTCTCACACTCCCTTTTCCCCTCAGAACTACATCATTCACAATAAAACTCCCACTGGGTCATCAGGGTTCAAATGCAACATTGCCTCTCTCCATGGATTACCTCCATTCTGCTCTTGCAATCCATCTGGAGGGCATATGTAGCATCTCCATAACATATTCTTGACCATCATGAACCCCACTACTCTTTCCACTCGTTACTCTTATTGTTTGATCCACTGATCCTTAGTCAGTTGCCAAATTCTCCTGACACATAAATAGCTAGACCTTATTGTTGGTAGACTAATTTTTGCAATACTCAGGACTGACACCAGTTCTCACATGAATCTCTAAGTGTGACAAGACTCTAGCTCTGTTGAGCAGGCTCATGTTGCAACATGCACCACTCCTATTTTTACATGAAAACTTGAACAATCCTCATCTTCTTGGCTTGTGGATAGCAAACCCCTTGTTCTCTCCAAGTTATGCAAGATTGTGTGTGACTCAACATCGCTGACCTTTGACAAATATCAGAGCTGTTCTGAGAGCTCATACTTGCTAGAGCCCACAGAGCCCATGATCTCACCAACATAGCATAAAACTAGCTGAAGGAGGCACATTTCTCAATCCAAGAACATTGAAAAGAGGTGAGTCTTCTTTTTGTTCAATATCTCCTTCTGAAGCATCATTGACAAGGCTGATTAGCTATCATGAGTTATCTGCCAATACAACTAACTCATTGCTTGTACCTTGTTGGGCTGTAAATCCAGTAACTCCACTCTGTTTTTCAACATGCCAAAACATCTGCATACCCTTGATGTGTTCAGTGGCATGTTTTGCAAGAGATTCGCAAGCTCATGGATGATTGTGGCTTCACTGCTGATGTTTCAAAGGTATGGCAGGCCAAGATCATATTTTACCGTCAGTATCCGCTTTTCTGTTGCAAATCCATCCAGGTTGAGCAGTTGAATCTACATCAGTGCTTCACTCTGCACATAATAAAAGATCCTCTATAGAGAAGTCAAGCGTGTTGTTACACACTGGCAGAATCAAGAGATAGTCAGTATTGTTTGAACTATTTAGACCCCTTATTCATCCACTGTTGCCAGTGTATGCAGGTAGTGGCTTGAATACTACCTGGAATGATTTTATATGACTTGTGTAGCACCTTTGGTACATCATAATTCATTTCATGCAATGTTCATGACAATTCCTCGCATTGATCATCTGCCAGCGGGACCGCAAATACCGACTGATGCCGATGTTCTAAGCGAACGCCTCGGGGCCAATATCTAATTTTAGCTCACGACTTAAAACAGCTCAAAACCTCGACCTTCAGACCTCTTCAGACCCTCATTATCTGCGATCCCATCAAAAATCAGGTCCTTTCTGGACATTCCTATGAATAACCTTGCTGGCAAGCCCTCGCTAAGTAAGGCTCGCTTGACTGGGAGCCATGCGGACACCATCAATTTATGAGAATTGATTGATCAGCGGCTGGGGACTTTGGGTTGGCCCGAACTGGGACTTTGAAAAATCTGAACAAAATCACTTCATATCGTTCCTTACGGGAAGTCAGCCAGTACTGCATGATCATTGATGGCAAGCGAATGGCTGTGCGCATTGCACGACTTGTGGACCGCTCAGACGCTTCAACGTAAATACTTTCGGGCCTGGCTCAGCATAGTGGCTCTCTCGCACACCGGCGATACTTCCCCATGCAATATACATAGATGTCTTTTCTTGCCTTCACAGGGAGCTGTTGTACGCCAAGCTCTGCCAAGCATGCATTTTCGTGCCTTGAGTGCAGCCACAAACGACCACGAGACCTTTTTTCAGGGGAATGAACCATCCTTGCTCCTCTTGCTCTCTCTTGCCCGCTTTACATCTCCAATCCAAGCGATTATTCTTCGTTCGCCTAGTCCAGTCGCGGGTACACAGGCCGCTGATCTACGAGGTTGCTTCCCGCTGTGCAAAAGTGTACAAACGAAATGTCACTATCAATGCCGGATTCAACAGGTTTAGGCGACTTTGGATATCTTGTCGTGCCTTGTTGTTTCCGATCGCGATTTCCAGGCCATCAACAACTGTTCTTGCTTGTATAAAGGCCGCAAAAGATGGTCCTGGAGCTGTCCAGGTCCTACCTCGCTGACCTTCCTCAGGAGACAAGATGTTCGTCTCCACTATTGTCGTACTCACCCTCTCGATCCTAGCACTTGCCATACCTCAACCAGAGAAGAGAGCAAGGGCTCAGGTAATTACGCACTGTACCGTTCCAAAAACTGCCGCTTTGACCTTTGTACGTGTCGCTTAAATTGGTCCTAACATACTTTTTGCTCACCTTAGATCGGACCTTTCTTAGGATGATGGTCCATACGTATATCTGTGCGTTCATATTATAGTCATGACCTTGCACTTCGTAGACTGACGGATTCTGTCGTCTTCTTCGTCGCGTTCAGCTATGACATCAGTAAAGAGCTCAAGGCCGCCAACGCCACTGGTACCTTTTTCTTTAGTGCGTCCTCAACCTGGTCCGGTCGAAGGTTTTCTCTAAACTCAACCCTATCATTCCTCGCCAGACGGAAACAACTGTGAGTGATTATTCCTGCCTACTCGATACAAACTTTTCATCGTTATATCAAGGGGGGTGTATCTATGACGCCGATAACGTCAAGCGTGTCAAGTATGCTTTTGATCACGGTCATCAAGTCGCCTCTCATACATGGTCCCACAAGGACCTCACGAAGCTCACCTGGGATCAAAGTACATCTCTCTTTACCTTTCCCTTTGCTTATATACTCTTGCTGATTGCTTTTAAATTGACTTAGTTCATGATGAAATGTGGAGAGTCGAACGTAAGTCGCGTAGTAACTTGGTCACTGGGAGCATGAACTTTACCTTCTCACGTTAGTTGCACTGAGAAGGATCACTGGGGCCACACCTGCCTTCATGCGCCCACGTATGCATTATTATTCACCCTAATAACTGCTACTAACGGCCGTTCGTAGCTTATGGCAACTATAACGACCTCGTACTGGACGCATCAGGCATCCGTGGTCAAAGCATCGTGATCTGGGATTTTGAGTGCGCCATTATTAAGAATGTTTCTGAACCTTGCGCTGAACCCAACACTAGTTCCGGAGATTCTGCTGGCCACAGCGTAACGCAACAAAAGAACGACTACAATGCACTCGCAAACCGCCATCCCAGTACGATTCTTGCGCTCAACCACGAGACATATGGTTAGTAATAGTTTCTCTCACCGAATTATCATTTACTGGAGCTGACTCTTTTCACAGAGACGACTGCGTAAGTAGCGCGAGCCTTACGATATCATTAGCAAGTATCGAAATAACCTTTTCGGTAGCCACCAGACAATTCCTTATGCGATCAGCCGACTCCATAAGGCGGGATACAGGTTGGTCTCTCTTTCCGAGTGCCTAGGGAAGCCCGCATATCAGAGCGTTGTCGCGCCATCTGCTCGTACAGTGAGTGATACCCCATCCGCCTTGGACATAAACATGACTGAATATCTACAGTCGGAATGGCATTGCTGAATGCGACTCAGACGAGGTTGTAACAACTTGCAACGGACGCGAGGCAATATAACATCCTATCCCATTTACTCATTGGCCCTTCGTCAATCTCAATTACACAGGAAAATGTCAACTGAAACCATATAGCGTTGTACGTGAGTAGGATTCAGAGGTATCAAGAGTGAGCGGTGATCATATCAAGCCCGGAAGAAATGGTATAATACAAGACAAGTCATACCGATAATCGTAGTAGATATCATGCCCAACTTATGCATCCGGTGAATTTTGGACCATAAGATTCGGATAGTGATAAAACCAGCGCCGGTCGGGTATTCTGGTTGTGACATCTGCTTGGACTGGATGTGGACGGTCTTCCGTTTGCGCCCCGACCATCTCGACGAACTTCTTTATTGCCCTCCAGTATGTCCGCGAGCTGGGTGTAGAATCTTTCGAGCGTTGGAATTCCAAAAATGATTCAATTGAGAGGAAACTCACTATGAGTTCCATGAGCCACTGTTACAAACTCATCGTGTTCTGGAAGAGACTCGGATGCAGGCGCAATGTCTTCTTCGGCCGAGCGTAGTATAGGCCAATGGAATAATGAATTCCTCGTGATGCCGCGTTTTTGAGCGGCTTGCCATAGTTTGTCCATTAGTTGTGGAGGAATAACTTCATCTTGACGACCACTTATCATGAGAATGGGCGTGCTTATTGGTATCGAGCGAAGTTTGTCTATAGAGCGCCATTTCTGCGTACAGATGAACGAAAATGGCCCGATGATGGGCCAAGTGCGCACTATGTCGGGGATGGAAGTGAAGGTGTTTGAGACTAGGACGGCCGCGATGCGGGAGGGATTACGACTTGCGAGGTCGATGGCGACGCCACCTCCGAGAGAATGACCGTAGAGGATCTTGAGAATGGATATGAGATCGACATTACGGTCACGCGAAGGTGAAGGCATACAACTGGGACATGTGCGAGGTAAGGCTGAGAGAGAATGTAATCGAGTGCTGTCTGTGCGTCAATCCTCAGACCTAAGTATAATTACTCAGTGTTAGAGCTATAAACCACCGATAACGGATAAGTACACACCCGCTTCACTCGGCTTCCCTCCAGAGAACCCGTATCTGCTCGAGAAGTTTGAGAAGTAGAAAATCCGAAGAATACCGTACATACCCTCGATAGGAGAGCAAGAAGACATTACATTTCATTTTATATAGGTGCCGTGCCGTTCCAAAGTCTTCATAGTTGTGCATCGAGTTCCCATGAAAAACAATAACAGTCGCCCGTGCCTTTGCCGCTGCTTCTGTCAACTCTACCCGTTCATCGACAACTCCATTTCTAGGGACTTTATATGAACTAGCTAGCGAAATGGAAGTCTGTGGAAGCAGATAACAAGCCAAGTCTACTCCGTCCGGGGTCTTCAACAAAGGCGCCATGTATGGCATACCGCACATGGCAGGAGTAATGGTTCCTGCAAAGTGTCGCAGTCAGTCCAAATTTGACAGCAGTCTACATAATCTAAGTCGAGCGTACCAAATGATAACCCACCACGAGGAAAGAACGCTGCCGGGTAGACCAAGAGTCTCTGGCCATAACGTATAAACTGCACAGGTCACGAAGTGATAAATTGGACATGGAAGAAGAAAACTGCTACCTACAAGGCTGAGGATCTCGGTGACTGTCAGAGACATGAGAAGTTTCCGGGCACGATGAATGGCTGGGCTTGAAATATTTCGCGTTATATAAGGGTTAAGCGCTGGCTGTGTCCCGCCATTATAAATTTCATGACATTTAATGACAAACGGCGGCGGAAGGCCAAGAATCAAAAACGTTGCCAAACACTTGGTTCGTCCACAGCTTCTTCCCCCACACTAACATTCCCTTAAAAGGGAAGTTCCCAGACACATCACGTGCATAGCCAATTTCAACCCTCCATTATTGTTGATCACTCTCTATGCTACCATGTTCCCGTTGTTGCTGCCCTCTTCAGTTCCCAATAGATGCGACTAAGGTGTCCTATCTGACCATTTTGAGGCCTTCAATCCCATCAAGACCTGCACCTGCCACAATCATATTCTCATGAGGGTCTTTTATGCATATGCATGAATACCATGTGCTCAGTGCAGGCCAGAGGAGTCCAACTAACTTAAAATTCATATATTTTGCACAGCATTGAGTACAAGAAATTTCAAACTAGTAGTACAGCATTCAACACTACTAATGTGTGAAATCTAAGAAATCCAAGAGCTGAAAGAGTTATTGTACTTTAAACAAAGTCCTCTGCTGTAGTGTATGCTTGATCTATGTCACTCGGCCCACCACACTCTTTCATGTTTTATATGCTCTCTTAATCTCTCCATACTACTCTGTTTCAGGATCACCCTACATATCAAAACATATCAAAAGGTCTACATATTACTTGTTTAAAGTAGCTTTCATGATACCAGGGCCTACAACAGTTCTATTTGTGAGACTCTAAGTGTGACATTACTCTACTCAATAGACTAGTCCTATATTTTCAAATAATCTCTCAACTTGTGCACTGTGGACTGTAACTCAGTCTAATCAAATTTTGTGAGTCATCAAATTGATCTATGAATACTAACATGGAATCTAGGTACAATCTCTGTCTGAGACTCTTTGCTGTGCAGAACACAGGACAGATCTCAAGACAAGGAATTTCTGTGAGCAGCATATCACATGCAGCTCCACCTCATATGCCCACCTCAAGTCTCAGGCTAGCTATAGAGAATCCTGAGATGATGGTGCATCTGTTTTAGTCACTGCTCCAGGGGTGGCTTTCTTTTTGTCAACTCCAGTGGATGAAAATGGACCTGCTCAAGCAGATTCATCCATACTCACTGGATTATCAAGGACATGTCACATCTAGCATTGGTGGAGTTGTCAATGGAACAATTGGATGCCATTGAACAAGCCAGAAACAGTAATGACAGATAAGTAGTGTGATCTTGTAGATGTGCATCAGCAAAGTACATATACAATACAATTTGGCTTCATCATAATGGATATCAATGATCAAGTACAGCTGTGGGAGAGGGGAAAGAGACCTGATCCCTGCAATTGGGGTGAAGCCAACCTTTCAGATTGATGAGTTAGAACTGGAGACTATTCCTGAGGATGCTGGACCCAAATCTAGAAAGGAAAATTTGTTAGCTATGGAAGGAACCAAATAGAAATGTGAAAAATAAGAAGCACTACAAGTATGCAGGAATGGAGCCGATGTTTTTTTTTTTTTGTGGTATCATAGCAGGCATGTAGACAACTCACAAAGTCAACCTCTATACCAGATATTAGTGTTTTCCCATTTGAATATCTGTCTATTTCTGTAACAAGTCTGAAGCCACTCCATAGGAAATGCTTATACATGCACTGTGTGGGACTTGGGGCTCACAAGAGCACTATCATTCAAGACCCACTAAAACCCCAGTTGCTTTTCTCCATGACTTGAGAGGGTCAGATTTTTCAGGTAAGAAGTACTTAATGCAAGTCTATAAAAGTTGTTATTTTCTATAGGCTGTTGTGTTTATTATCAATGCACATAAGTCCCACCATTTCCAATATAGTTCATCACAGCTATGTCCTTGTCAACAATGACAGAAGCATGGAGTGGGTCAATGGTGATGATGTGCAAGGTTGCTTAGGTGCATGCAGGGAAAAGGTGATCAGAGTCAACCTTTTCTAAATGACTTGTGGAATATTGAGACTCAAGATCAAGATATCAAGCTTGTTGAAGTGCTTATTGGTTACCGCTGGGGCAAGGAATACCTGTATCAATGGATTATTTAAAATCAGGATCTCTGAATGAATGAAACAAAGCTCACCTTGCAAAACTGATCATCAAAGTCAATACCTAACATATAAACATCTGAATGTTTGAGTAGGATGTTGAGGCAGGACCAGCTAGCGATGGAACAGAGTGATGAAGGTAGAATTAGGGACTGTGAAACAGAGGTTATAACCTCAGTGATTGGTAGAACACTTCATGTATTAAGTATATACCTATGAAACAGAGGTTATACTAAACATTGTAAGTAAAGAATGTAGTAATAGGTAACAGGACTTACACCTCAGTGATTGGTAGAACACTGAGGTGTTACAAAGACAATCGGACAGAAAACATACTAATGTGACAAATGTCACACATCCTCAACACTCCCCCTCAAGATGAACATGGATTAAGTGACACCAAGAAGTTCTCAGAACTTTTCAAACTTGACACAAGCAAGTGACTTGGTGAAGATATCTGTGATCATGTCAAAAGTAGGAATGTAGTGAACTTGGATATGACCAGAGGAAAGGGTTTGACAAATGAAATGAAAATGAATGTCAATGTGCTTTGTACATGCATGAAATGTAGCATCCTTCAAGAGTCAAATGGCACCTTGGTTGTCACAAAAGAGATCAGTAGGTAAGGAATGAGAGTAAAAGAAAGAAAGATCTGTAAGTAATTTATGAATCGAAATGATGTCCTTTGCAGCATGGGTGAGTGCGACATATTCAGACTTGGTACTGGAGAGAGTGATGATAGGTTGCTTTTTCAAGCTCCATGATACAGCACCAAAACCAATAAAGAATGGAAAACCAGAGATTGAGTGTCAATGGAGATGGGATGCCCAATTGGTGTCTGAGTATCTAGAGATTTCAGTATCAGTACCACCAAGAATTAGCTTCATACCCAGAGTACTGCAAAGGTAATGGAATACGCATGTGACAGCTACCATATGAGTGGTTCTGGGAGTGTCAAGGTACTGCGAGAGGACAGAAACTGCAAGTGCAATATCAGGTTGTGTCATGACAGTGGCATATATGAGTGAGCTGATCATCTTGTGATAGCATGTTTTCTTGGTAGGTGAGAGGAGTATTGGTGAGACTGAAGGAGAATTGGGAGAGAAATCAGCTCCAGGTTCCATCAGCATAACAGCAATATGAGATTCCTTGAGATCAAAATGCTTGATGATTTGTTCAACGTAGGCTTGTTGACCAAGCAAAATAGTGCATGCATCAAGATCACAGATGAGACTGACTCCAAGGAGCCAATTGATAGGGCCAAGGTTGACAATCTCAAAACGTTTGCTGAGCTGCTTTTTGATTAAGGAGGTGGTACGTGTGGAGTTACCAATTATGGTGAAATCATCAGTTGCAATGGCAACAATAGTGTACTCGTCACAATTGACCTTGTAAAATACAGCAATGTCAGCCTGGCAGGCCAAATAGCTGAGGCTCGTGAAGGTGTCATAGACTTCTTTGTACCAGTGGTGGGCACCCTACTTTGTGCTGTAGAGAGGGCATTTGAGCTAACATGTGAGCTTAGAGTCAGGCAAATCTTTAATTTTGCTGGTAGCTCATAAAATCAGTGGTAGAAAGGTGGAAATTGCATGAAGATTACCTTGTCTTCTTTGAGTAAAGAGTTGAGGTATGCGTTTTTCACATCAGCTTGCTTGATTGAGGCACCATGCAAGGCTGCAACTGATAATAGAACTCAAAGTGTGGCAGCACATACTGTAGGGACAAATGTCTCAGTATAGTCAACTCCAAATTATTGTTTGAAGCTCTTTGCAACTAATCAAGCCTTGTAGCAAACAATCTGTCCATCAGCTCCATGTTTTCAGTGCAGAACATACCTGCAGCCAATGATTTTTGAGTCTTTGAGGGTTTTAACAATATCCCACATGTCCAACTTCTCGATTTAGTTCAGCTCAGCGTCTATTGCTGCTGACCAATCATTCCTCTCACTACCACTCAGTGCATCCTTGATGGATAGCACATCCTCACTGACTGCTAACACATATTCAATGGTCTTGGCAACTCATTTAGAATCAATGTTCTTGATTTTTGGTCTCACTTAGCTTGAAGATTCCCACAGTATCAGTGATGAATGCTGATTTGATTATGTTGGCATTTTGACCATTTTTCATTGTGTTTCTTTGCATTCCTCAGCTATACTGGATTGGGTCAAATTGGAGAAGGCCTGATAGTAAGTTTCAACATGTTTGGAGATGTGGAGGACTGGATAAAGGTGAGTTCTTGGTTTGGGAAGTGTTCAGAGTGTTATGGGGTGATTTTAGCACATTCTCAACAGGTTTCTCAACTTTTTTGGCCATGATCTTCATGTTTTCACCAAGCGGTGGGGATGGTTTGAGTTTTGTAATGTTTGAGAAGATGCTGAAATTGGTTTTAGAAGGGCTGGATGGTGTAAAGACCTGGGGATTGTCTGAATTGTTAGATTTAGCAGGTGTGTCCCACTCCCCCTCAATCTGGACATTGTCCAGGTTGAGTGCAGCATCCTTACTAAAGTAAACGTCCCTTTCTACAGTGACTTTGTGCTTGTTTGGCCAGAATATCCTGTAGCCCTTAGATTCATTGTCAATATCCACAAATTTTTCCTTCATCACTTTAAATTCAAGTTTCCCTGTGCTGCGCAGCTTAATATAAGTGTGTGCCCCCCATTCACAAATCTTTGATATATCAGGCTTTTTCCTTGTTGCCATTTCATGCAGTGTTTTATTGTCAGGTAGCAAATGAGTCAGGGTTCAGTTCCTCAACCAGACCATATAATGTTTAGCCTCTGCCCAGAGGTATTTTGGGGACTCAAGACAATCATCATTATGTGGACACCTTCAACAATGGTGTGGTTAGCATGTTCAGCAATGCTGTTGTATTGGGAGGAATCATGGACCATGAGATTACAAGTCATGCCAGCAGCATCCTAGTGAGCTTTCATTGCCTCACTAATAAATTCACCACCTCAATTACTGCCATAGGTTTTGATACTTGCGTTACGATGAGTCTTGACCCATGCCTCGTAGTCACAATATGCCAGAAACGCTTCAGACTTTTGAGGCAAGAATGGAATATGTTCCTTGTGTGTGTATAGGTTGACATTGGTATAGGAATAGTTACTTCCTCTGAGTGACCAAACCTTGGCAGGACCCCACAGATTGCCAATGATCTTTTTTCTGTAGTGAGCATACTTTGTCTCACCCTTTTTCAGGAACAGCTGATGATGTGCCTTTTCCTTGATGCAGGCTTCGCAAAATTCAGGCTCAGACAATATGTTGAGCTCAATGCCAGTGATTATCCTCAAACAGACAGCATCTTGTAAGTCCTTATAGTTAATATGCCCCATTCAATGGTGAAGCTCACTAATTATGATAGGTTTTGATACTATGTTGGCCATTAACTCTGAAGATGAGGAAGTAAGTGAACCATTGGCACGATATAACCCATGGATTGTGGGGACGCAGCCTATCACTTGGCATTGTGGTTTAGGGCTGCGGATGATGCACATTTTGTCCTTAACATGGAAAGAACACCCAGCACAATCAAGACATGAAATGGACATGAGCATGAAAGCCATCTCAGGTGTGTAGTAGACTTTCTTTAGAAGGATGGGTACTGACTTTTTCCCTTCCTTCATAGGTAGATAGATATGCAGATCTCCTCTGCCAAGAATGCTAAAGATACATCCATCAGCAGTGTGGACAGGCTTAGGACTGATTTTCTGGTAGTTCAGGAATTTTTTGCAAAATGGCAAAAAGTGACTGCTGGCACCACAATCAATGATAATGCCAGTAGAAGGGGATGCAGTGTGGGCTTTGTGGCTGTGGCTGGAGGTGATGGTGAGTATGATGTCATCAGGAGTGTCAATAGTGAGGACAGAGAGAAAAGCGTAATTCTTGTCATTCTCTTCAATTTCAGCAGTGTTTGTGGACTTTGACTTGTCTGCCTTGTCCTTCCCTTTGTCCTTATGCTTTTTCAGCCACCAATTGGGTGCCTTGCCAGCCATGCCTCCACCATCCTCAAAACATTGATCATCAGTATGTCCATCTTTGTTGCAATTATTGCAATGACATTTTTCTTTACCCTTGCCCTTGCCCTTAGATTTGCCCTTATCCCCTTTAGAATCACCTTGAGCCTTAGCATGCACCGCTACCATTGCCTCATGTTGGCAATTAATGCTGGTTTCAATCGCTGCACTATTTGCCTCCTCATTGAGGTGGCATATGAGATCCTGGCTTGTGACAGACCATCCAGCAGCATGAGAGTTTGTGGCAAGCATGGTGAAGAGGGGTTTATAAGGGGGGCTAGGGACCTGGATGTACAGATGTAACTGGCAAAAGAAGCATTGGAGAGGGGACAATTGATTTCAGCTAGACATTCGCTAATGATGACCATGCTAGCAAGATGAGTGTGCATATCCACTTCGCTGTTCTCAACAAAGCAAGAATTCTGCAGTTGGGCAAGAAGGTCAGTCTCATACATGGCCCCTTTGTTACCATGAATTGATGTGAGTTTCCTCATAGACTGATCTACTGTGCCATAGATAATCTCGTGGACTTGTGCTTCCTTCTGTAGCCACTCCTCAATCAACTCCTTGTGGTCCTCAACCTCTGTATCCAATAGCAGAACCAATGAATTGGTACTTCAGTAGAAGGATCCATCATGCTCAAGAAGCTTGGCCAGTTTATGCACAGTACCAACAAGGTGACGTTGAAGCTTCTTTGATGTTACGGTATTGGTGATGTGTTCCTGGTAAGTTGGCCAATTAGAACCACCAGCCTCAAGCTTTGGAATTGTCAATTTTGTTGACAATATGTCATAGGTATCTGCGGGGCCCATAACCTGTTGAGGCAGGACCAGCTAGTGATGGAACAGAGTGATGAAGGTAGGATTAGGGACTGTGAAACAGAGGTTATAACCTCAGTGATTGGTAGAACACTTAATGTATTAAGTATATACCTGTGAAACAGAGGTTATAACTAAACATTGTAAGTAAAGAACGTAGTAATAGGTAACAGGACTTACACCTCAGTGATTGGTAGAACACTGAGGGGTTACGGAGACAATCGGACGGAAAACATACTAATGTGACATATGTCACGCATCCTCAACATAGGGGACTGGAGTTGTACAACCTTCATGTAATGTGCACATTAAGTAAAATCATCAATGAAAGAGAGTTCTGACCTCTGACATGTCATTTATGTAAGACACAGTACATATCTCAACAGTTTGGCATCACTGTTATAGGCAAGTATTTTTGCATTGAAATATGGGTCACAATTCCACAAACATTGGTTAGAGCATTCATTTTCAAGGTCACTTAGTGAGAGTCCTATGGACATAGCTAATCATGTCACATGTACTGATTTAGGGATTTCATATGAAAATCTGAATTTTATTGGAAATGAGTAGCATCTAAGGCTTCGAAGTTGAATAATTTTCTCATGATCAGAGCTCAGTGATAAGCCTTGTTGTTTATGTACAGACTATGTAATCCAGAAAATATCCATTCGATCAAATGCATGGGAGAGTACTACTAGAAATTGATGAACAAGATAATGGCTATCGTAATCCTTAACAGGATATATAGGACAGAGAACACTGTCAGAGGACCAATGAGGCCACAAAGTATCCCCGCGACGAACCCAATGTAGCTCCAGTCATAAAAAACAAGCATTCCCGCTCCTCCCACAATCGTGCTTTAGAAAATCTCTGCCCCAAGGAGATATAATTGATGTAAAAATGTGTTTGTGGCCTCGATACATGTTGTATCATTTCCCCGTCCGAGAGAGACGAGGAACGGGATGGTGAAGAGGACATCGCCTATGAACCCACTCGTAGCCGACGTAAGAAGTGATGTGGTGGGGAGATTGTACGGACAGCTGTAGAGGACGCTGTAGCCTACGACGTGATATAGGGCATATTTGACGGACGTGAGAGATGCTTCGATAAAGGCGAAGGTATCGACACGAGAAATGTTGAGGATTTTGGTCGTGTCAAACAACGAAGTTGAGAAGAGGTCAAGGGTTCATTAGACATCTATAAGTGGGATTGTTAATGATTATTCCATGTACTTGGGTGGAGAACCTACTTGCAAGCCTTGAGCACAGATGGAATATTATGAGAAGGGAGTATTACGAGGATGACTGGACGCGTTGGAAAAAACATTGCGAAATGCAGAATTTTATATCGGCTCAATAGCGCTACCCATTCACGGTGCTCAAGACAGTGAAATCGGTCTGTTCAGGTCGGTACCGGTGCTGACATGGACCGATCGTCAAAGCGTAACGAGTTTGCACTGGTCTAGAACAAAACAAGCAAGGATGCGCTTCAAAGCAATACATAGTCAATATTAATGGAGATGTGATGTCAATGAATTCGAATTGATGTCATTGACCCATGACGGACAAACACAACACAATTTCGGCTTTCTTCTCTCTCTCCTAATCACGTACGCTAGTTGTTTATCGTGCTTCCGTCCCGCCACAATTGCCAGCGACCCGGAGTCAACAAGGAAATGCAAATTGGGCGCAAATTTTACGAACGGTGTCTTTGGGGGCTAAAGGCAACATCACCGTCTTTTAGAAGAGAAAGTCGGCAAAATTCTGCTATTGCAAAAAGGTACGTGCTTGCCATAATATTGTAAGAGATTAAACTCCATTCTGCCGGGTCCTCAAAGGATGGAAAACATTTGAAAAAGAAACAAACATGCGTCCCATATCAGACGGCGATGCACCCTATCGAGCGACCGACCCTAGCGGAACATGATACATTGTAATAAAAACGTTGGCTCGCATGCTTCCATTCCGATCCGTTACTACCGTCTCGCAAGCAGCCACATTGTACTTCAGAAGGATAGGCTGAGCCACATAAATAGGTCACTTGTCACAGCCCTTCACAATGACCTCCGTCTTATGGTCAAAGTTACCCCTTATGCCAGTATTCGGATATTGGAATTAATCGCGCCAGAAGTAGTACTTTTCGGCATAATACAACAAGAGATGGGACATCGGGTTTTCCGGGAATTGCGTTGACAAGACAACATGCCCTGCACGGGAAGTTCGAAAACAGGATCGAGGCGGGATAAACAATGCTTTTGGTCGGATCCGTTTTCTTGGCATTGCTACACCGTGACAAGTACAGCTTGCTCATTCAACAGAACCTCTTTCCTGTCGGCTTATCATGGTGTCATGGATTCTAAAACTTAAGCAATATTGTGAAAATACTTGGTCGGTCGAGATATATGTTGACATCGTACGCTTACCGGTTCACTCAAATTCATGAATCTTTTCCGTCGACGAGGTGGATTTGACGAATGCTTGAAAGATCTTAACAGGAGCTCAGAAGTTTCGGCCTTCAGACATCAAGGCAATAGTGCCTTTACTTATACTTCGATTTGATATCGTGCTTTTGATCTCAGGAGTCAGGACATGCATTGCACATGCGGCTCACTGCAGGTACACTGACCATTGTCCCTCCCTGCTCACTGCATGCCCTTCTTCAGACGATTTTAAAACGTCTATCCAATTCCATCATGGCTCCAACTCCTTCAGCTACAGAATCTCACCAGGTGCCAATGGACACTTCGCGAACTCTCTACTCTGATACACTCGTTACTCTGATCGCCCTCATCTGCGTCTTGTTCCTCTCAACGTACCTTTGCGCTCTTATAGTGACGTATCGATATGCGCGAAACCATCCTCGAGCTCTGAACAAGAAGTCCGGGGTGTACCTTCGTCGTTATGCCCCGGGTAAGTGTCGCCCTGGCTAACTCACTACTTGTTCTTATTTCATTCAGCCTTTTATGTATTCCTCGTCTTCAGCAGCCTTCTCGAGGTACGGACCATTTTCTCCCCCGACTTATCGCTCAACCTCTCTTGCAGTCTTCTCTGTCGGGCTGGCTCCTCGTTCAAAATGCCTACCTCGAAAACCTTCCAGATTCACAAAGCCGTATATCGGCTACTCTCCTCTTGTTAGTTGTACCTCTTCGTGTATCACTTTCATATCATGTATGGGGTATTCCCCACAGATTTTGCGCATGCTGGACATCGCTTACAAGCGGCACATACAGCATACTCTTCCTACATCCCAAATGGACCGAACATTACGTCGTCTCCATTGGCGCCCAGGCGCTCTGGCTCCTGGTGACCTTGATCCTGTGGATCGTCGGTGCAGGTCTCCTGAATGGAGCGCTTCCGCAAGTCCTTGTGAGGGCTCAATGTGGTTCTCTCGTGTATTGCAGACAGATACAAGGTCTTTTTGGTACGATACTGCCCTTAGGTTGCATGTAACGTAATTTCTTACACGTGTTTGACATCCGTCTAGCTGTCGCGGTCATCACTACGTGCGTTTAATCTAAATTCTTGAAATCGATATTATTCTGATATCCTACCTAGTCTTGTGTTGACCGTGGGCTTGGTTGTACTAATAGGGGTCACGAAGGATTTCACTTTTCGCATACCTGAATTGCGTCGGAGGTCAGAGAGAGGGCCTGGTACAGATTGATATTTTTTTGAGGCTGAATGTTGGACCCATTGACTTTGTAGTACTGATACAAGATATATATCAATAATTTGCTGGAGTATCCTCGGTATTCAGGATGCCAATGGTGTCTTGAATAGCTTCAGAGCAGTGTATAAGAACTTAATTGGCGGTTTCTCTGGAGGAAATCCGTAGACGATGAGAAAGGCGGGACGTATGGCATCGTTATCGTATACGACAGTCTCCGAGTAATTGAGATCGACGCCAGGCTCCCCTACAATCTATTACAATAATGGATTAATTGCTTAACAATTCAACATTGGCATGGAGAGACTCGCTGAGTGATAACCAGGTGGAGGTCCTGTTAACTTGGTCCCGTTCTTCAGCCGCCGGTAAGGCTTTCCAACAATGACACGACTGGCCAACATAACACGATACATCGCTTTCGTTGCAGCATTCGTGACATAATCGTCGGCCTCTAGGAACTAAACCTCAGCATTATGGTGAATGGTACTCAAAGAGAAAGGAACAGTACTGGAGGAACAAGATGTAGAGTATATACCCGTTCCAAACCTAGCCAATATCACTTCAAGTCCCGCGGTTGTGAAGTTTGGGCTTCTCACCTACAAAATTTGTTCTTGTATCCTATCAGATTGGGATAATAAGTTTGGCAGATCATTGAACAATAAAGGTAGAGTACTCACCGCACTTTGAAATGTCAAAAGAAGAGACTACGATCGCGCAAAGAAAACACTCGGAAAGTCCACAAGGCCTTGTACGGTCCTTGTTTTCTCCAAGAAGACAACTTCGATTCGTTCCATGAAAAAGTATCTTCTCAATGGACGGATCACCATGTTTTTGAAGAGTCGGCGAGCCGGCGACACGCATCCTAAGGTGAAAAAAGTAAACAAGGCCAAGAAATCTGACAACGGCCTACTTGTATCGGTCAAACGTGTCAAGCATCTCCTGGGATAATCTTATTTCAAATATAGCGCGTATGGGCGGCTTTGCTTTGTCAGGGTGCATCCAACCATCTGCAAAGCTTTTTTCCACTGAGTATAAGTCAGTATTCGTGCGAAGACAATATTGAGGATAGTGAGAACCCACCCATCTGAAAGGAGGTATTATTTTTCGAGAGAACCACAACTTCACTCTGTGTTCCCCTCGACCTCCGCAAAGCAAAGTATCTATCTTCAGACGTTCGCATTCCCATTCTGGTTTAAGGGCTTACGACAATCTCGTCAAAGTCTCGTGGTTATAAATATCCACCCGGTACCATCAAGTTTCCTCGGAACGTGTGGCTGGAGAAGGCTCAAAATGGACATGCCATAAAATCTGGTGTCGTTGATAGCACGAGATGAATCGATTCGTTGATGGCAAACACCCCCTAGAAGACATGCAAGAAACGGCAGCATGTAACACCTACTAGTGTTGATGCACACGTTGACTCCTGATCGCTTCATGTTCCCTGAAGAGAAGCGAAGCATAAGCAAGGCGGAAGGGAAGTGACTGATGTGATTAACTAGTTTTTAAGGGGTCTTAAAGTTACTGCGTGCCATTTAATAAGGAGTATAGGTTCGACGTATACTTACTTCCACCCCGATAATCGATATCTGCCTGTCTTCCGGCTTCCTCAGACTATGTCGCGATTATTTTCCGAGAAAGGCAATCAAGCACTACAGCTTGAGCTTTGTGAGGTACGAGACAGATGCGTATGATGAACAAAGACTTGATTCATCCAGGCATGCGGCGTGAGGCCAAAGTACGTTGAGGCGGATGGAACTCACCACCCCTATTGCGGAAGAACATGCGCACGAAAATCTCAGGCTGTAAGCTCCATAGGATGTCTTTACCGCACCTGTCATGCCCCAGGGAAGACTGGGTTTTCTGGTTTTTGTTCTGAGAAACACGCAAAGTGAGTATAACAACCCAGTCAGTCGATGCGAAGCTTTACAACATCCTGTAGGTACGGCGTGTCAAGCGGATTGGTAGAAGGGTGTGAAAATTGCAAGGTTATGCCCCAAATGATTGATACGCTCTGTGGGGCGTGCCATCTCTTGCCAAGTAGCAAAGGAGGATTGAAAGCATTGTCACCGAGTAGCAAGGAATTCAAGAATTGTGAGAAAAACCGAATCCTTCGCCTTGACATTCGTTTCTGATCATTTTCATATGAGATCGGAAAGACTTCCTCGAACAATGGAAACGACCAGGACACCCAGCTCCTACGATCGCTAAGATATTCCAAATTAATGTTTCCCGCGACGCTCGAGACAAACAACATGCTAGTCGGTCAGTGGTTTCTGAATCTCTGAGTAATTATCAAACAATCCAATGCAGAAGAACTTATCCGTCTGCAATTGAGATACGAACCTACCACAGCTCTCAATGCATCTGCAATTTTGGCTATACAAATTCGGAACTATGCGACTATAAGTCGTGTGGCATATGCTGCATTGCCAAGTCTTCCTTTGGATCCCTTGCGTTTGGAGCTCGCTTCAACCACGGACGGTAAAATCTTCGTTCCTTTCCATGAGGCAAAGCTCAATTTCTCTGTTCTTAGATTCGGGGACGGGATCTATTCTTACCGAAACTCAGCTCTTGCTGATCGATTCGCAACGTCATGTACGAGTTCGCCTTATCGTGTGTCTCTCGGCTGCGGTGTTATCGTTGATGAAAGTAGCACGGTAGGCACCTGATTGCACGATCTGAGCCACGCTGATAGGGTCTTGTAGAATGCTGACGACGCACCAATCGTTGTGAGGAATTCAGACCTTATAATTCCCATTTGTATATTTGTCTACCGCATCGAGATGGTGTAGGTATACTTAGTAAAATTGATGTCGATAACCGCCTATTTAGCTTTACAGTCTTTTGCAGAACACAATGCAAAACACGGCTGGAATACTCTTTGAGGAATAGTAAAGTCTACGAAAAACCAATAATCAAATCTCATAAATCCGACGCATCTGATTTCTCACTAGGACGTTCCGTTGTGAAGTGTTAGTGAACGAGTGGCAGCTTATCCAAGGCCCTTTGTAAGAGGGGGGCAACACGATCTATCCACGCGGATGCGGGTTTGTGATGCACTGCAGCCTGGAGGCACGACTCGTTGATTGTGTCGAGCCTTGGCCCGGGAGTACGGCATTTCATGCACGTGGACACGACGTGAGCACTTGTCAGTGGTCACTTGTGCGTCGTCCAGCATTTCTGGAAACACTTATGGAACATGATGTGTTGCTACTGATGAAGTTTGTTGAAACATCCTACTGTCCATGAAGACCAATTGCACTTTCAAATGGCGTAAAGGGCGGAGAAATAAATTAAAAAGAAATCAAAGAATATCTGTCGGCGGATACTAGTAGAACGAAGCAAAACCTGACACTACTTATGCATGGATTTATCTCTGCAAACCTGGCTGCAGAAGTAATCGCTATCGGACTGTGGCATCCGTAAACACATCACGCATCTCTTGGCTAGCCCAGATCGCACGGCATCTCTGGATCCTGGCGTCAGTTGAATTATATTAGCTCAAACAGTGATGCTACGTACTCGGCATGTTCCAGAGAACAATAATCACTAATCTTGAAACCCCGCATGTCAGTCTCCACAGGCTCCCAGCACTCGTCGATGCGACATTTGTCAGTTTGAGCGAGAGGCAGGATGGATGTCTGGACAGGTGGGGATTGACTCATGGGTGCTGGGACGACAAGTGTGGTAGCTGTCGCTGTTGGAAATCCGGTGGGTGCCTGTGACTGGATGAATGGTTTATTGTGTGGAGCAGCTGTACGCGTAGCGTTAGTCTGCTGTTTCTGCTGATGATTCGTTCCTTGGGCAGGGTTGGCAACCTGAGCCCCGCGGGCACAAGTTTTGCCACAGAAGTCAAAACCTTGAAACTTTGGCCGCTGGTGGCATTGCTATCGAGCCGCGTGAATAAAATAGACTCACGATGGAAAAGTCTAGAAATGATACTCACAATGCACATCTTGCTAGAAGCTGCAGAATTCGCCTCCTTCGCACAGGTACGAGAACAGTAGGGATGACCTACATGTTTTGGCTTTTTATGGCAATGCTGAGTAAAGGAATGTTCAGAATGAATACATCGAGTCGGGTGCAGACATCAAAACTCACGTCGCAGAGTTGGGAAGATAGCTGAGCTTGTTTTTTGAACATGGTCTCGATAAAAAGTGCGAATCGAACACGAGTGAACACTCCCTTAAGAACCAAGAGTGAGCGCCACGGTACACGAGACTTGTGTGCGGAGGATACATCACCAACGTGGGTACTGCGAAGTTACAATGCAGTGCTGAAGAAAAATCAAGAAAGGCTCAAATGAAGAGTAACATTGAGAAGAGGCGACAAAGCTTGAAGCTCACGGCGGCGATGATCTGGATTGAATTCGAATCGCCACTCCGATGGCACGCGCAGCTTCCTTCGACCATGCACAATACCTGCCTCAACCTCGATGAGTCTTCTTGAAGGTTCTTGAAGTTTACAGCCGGCGATTATTTTTGACTTTCTCCATGAGGGCTTGGAATAAACGTGCTGAAGTCTCGGCGGTCGCACGATAGACACATGAGTACCGGAAGGGGTATCCGTAAACCGCACCTGCGACATACTGTAGGGACTGACATACGGATTGACCAGATGGAATAACAACAACAACAACATATGTGCCTTGCTACGAAAACCATGACTATTCAAGAATCCCTTAGTCTCTCCTGGTTCCGTCAGTTGCATATGGATTATCTATCGTGCCGTACGTTTGTCGCTCATGATTCTCACTTCGCGAGCTACTGTGAAGTTAAATGTGCAACACGTTCTACCCGATGGCCGCCGGCATGCGGGAAAACTACTAGCTGTCGTACAAATTATCCCTTTTAGGCATTCACTCTTTACTCCTTCCGATGGAAGCAACCGGCCCTGAAAGTCTTCTCAAGGAAAAACATGCATCTCGATGCCAGGTCCATTGCCGTGATGCTTGCCCACAAACTCGAGGCACGCCGTCGGTAACTGAACTGATATCTGGATTTAATCTGGCTTTTCCACTGATCAAATTACCAGAAGCACTCTACTACTGCTTTCTTCAAGGTCAATACAACGGAGCGATATCAATGTCGTCTTCTAATCAGCTTTGCGAGGTATTTACTGATAATTGTACTCGACACCTTTTCGCATCTAACTCGTCATTAGTACTGTAAACAACGACCCCGTTATTCTGGTCATTCGTACTGCGGTCGAACCTGTGCGAACAAAGCGGCGCAGAAAAGCGACACAAGATCTCAGCCTTCTCAAACTTCGTCTGATATCTGCGAAGTCCGTTGACAGGCATTCTCCCTTGACTAAATTTCTGACTTAATCACGTTTAGAGCTGCAAAGTGAAGCCGAAGTATCGCGAACCTTCGGGCTTTACCCACCCTTACTGTGGAAAGACATGCGCCGCGAAATTCGCCAAGTCTTCTGAGTAAGAGTGACTTCCCTCTATAAGAACACAAACGAACTCCTTTACAGACTTAATAAATCTCTATGTTTATGGTGCCGCCGTGCACCAGCGTACAAGGCACATTTCTGTTGTAAAGGTTGTGCGTTAGCCGCAGAAGCCAAAGGCCCAATACTGCTTGAAGTACCCAATGGACATGATACTTTCAACAGCGGTTCGTTTCTCAATGTCTCCTGCAGTTGATCATCGTATTGATGTGTTATTGAAAGTCGAAGAACAGTTCAACAGGTCGTGGCGCCATGATGACAAGCCACGTCCTACAGTTCGACGTGTCTACAAAGTTATCTTATCACAATCTTCAGAAGCTGCCTATAGTCAATACAGGTGAGTACTAATGACATTGACAGTCACGGAACACTCATGTTATCGACGAAGATCTTCGGTCGAAACGAGAGGCAAGTTCCTAGCTTCTGGCATGTTCCCCGGGAACGAGAATAGACGCTGGCACGGTACTCGACGAGAATGTACTGTCGGCGATAACAACGATACAATGCTCTGTAATTCCTCCACTTGCGCATTGTGTTCCATAATTCGGACCTCTTATGATGTTAAGAAGTGTAAAGCGGGCTCTTCATTCGAGAGGTATGTATACTACTGAGCAACCACGCAGACAATTAACATGTCTTCCAGATTCGGTGCGGGCATTTATACATCCTCAACGTCATCCAAGTAAGCACACCACATGAACATTCGGAACGCCAGCTCATTGGAAGCGCAGATCACACGACTACGCGAAGAATGGTAGCAAGTCTTCCTTAAAGGCTATCCTTTTGAACAAGGTCGTAGTTGGCAACGGCTATAAGCAACGCACAGGGAACTCCAATCTGAAAGCTCCGCCGACTGGCTTTGATTCTGTGAGTCGTCCATGTATCTTTCCTTTGACAGCCTTCAACTTCTGAAAGGTGCTTGGTGAGACGGGGAAAGAGTTGAACTATGATGAACTCGTGATCTACAGGAATGAAGCTATCCGTCCATCATTTTTGGTACTATATGATGCATAGTCAATCCTATTGCCGTTCGTGCACTTAATGTTCTGTCTGTGTTATATTACCCCCTTGTTATCTTTCATGTTGATTGACTCATGGTTGAAACGCCGCAAACGCATGTCTGCTTGAGCAAGTTGGCAGACATAATAGCACAGTAGATAATAGAATATATTAAACAAAAAAGGTGGATATAAACGAAGTACATGAAGGGAAGAAGCAAGGAAGGCAACGAGAAAACCCATACACCGTGACAGACAAGAGTCGCATTGTTATCTATGCGTCATACGTGACCAGATATGCCGGCCTGATGGCATCGTCCCGATATACTATGCATTCGTCGTGATTCAGTGCCAGTCCAACTTCGCCTAATACCTATACGGCGAGTCAGGATGTTGGGGTCTTCAAGGATGTTTACTTACCGAGTCGTATCCCGCCGGTGGCCCAGTCAAGGTGACACGATCCATCATGAGTTTACTTCCTTTCCCCACTACGACGTAGTTAAGGAACACTGCTTTCGTTGTTAGAGAACTATCGGAGTTCTTTGCATAGGAGTCCGCTCTGTGTGAGATCAATGTCAGCATGTATTTCTTGTCTGCACGAGAGCAACGCGTAAATACTTGGACGAAGTCGATGTTGTATATATGCCTGCGCCAAACCTACAGAGTTCGCTGAGTGATATCCTTCCCAAGTGACATTGGACAAGCTCTACCTTCCGAACGAAATATTGCGTTGAGCCTTACTCACTTGGTACGACTTTCGGATGATCCCGCAGATTCCACATAAGCTTGAATTGCACAAGTCGGTTTTGCCTCGATCGCCGATATGGCAATCGCGTTGTGAGCCGTGCCAGCGCCTGCACTGGTTTCCGATCGGTAAACCTCGTTGTAGCTCTACGGAGGCTCTGTCGATGCGGCTGTTCACAAGGTTCTCGCCCAACAAAGACGAGGTCGTCTCACCGATACGTTTCATATTCTTGACGTGAGGTTGGTGGCAAGACAATCTTGTACACACGATGCACGCGAGGCTTTTTCGTATTATGCCTCCATGACGCTTCAAACTGACCAACAACTTTCAAATCGAATTGTTAATGTATGGACAAACATTACACCATAGTACAAACCGCTTTGAAATGTGTTGTGACCTTCAGGTACCGGTAGGAGGATCGGGCCGTTGGCTTCAGCAGCATTCATACAACCCTGCCCACAGTAAGCCAAATCTTGACTCTGTGTATTTTGTCGACACCACAAGCAAATCATTTTCCCAAGGCTGCTATTGATCAAATTCCATTATCAAATGAGGCAACAGCAACATACTCTTTGTGGCGAACTCCGCAAAACGATGATCCAGAAAACGCTTGCTTGTTACATCCAGCTATCTGACACATCCCTACAAGTAGGAATCGACATTAGCAGCAGTAATGGGAGAGATGAAGCTCTTATACCTGGAGGGATACGGGATGCCTGAGTGCCTGGGGCGCGAACCAGAACCTTCGCCTGTGATGCACAATTTTTGCCACAGAATGAATGGAGCTGTCCTGTCGCAGGATCACAATACTTCGGCCGTTGATGGCAAACCTGAAAGATGAAATTCGATCTATGTCACAAGAAGCTGAAGTGATGGCATACATCGCAGAGGTTAGAAAGTGAAGTGGGAGTTTGGCTAGTCTTTGCTTTATTTCCACAAGTCTTGCCACAATATTGAAACCCATGATTGACCGGCCGTTGATGACAGTACTAACGTCCAATGTCAATCAGTTGTATCAATGCCTTGTCTAGGGGAAAGCTAACCGCGCATAGGCTCGACATAACGAGGAAATGGAGAGCACAGAGTATCAGAAGTGATTAGAAAGGATGAAACCTGTTGATGCTACTTGATGTGACAATTGAAGACGGTTGGGAACAATATCCAGAGTTGGGTTGTTATTTTTCAAGGTAAAAAGCAACCAGTTTGAGAAGCTGCCTGACGTCGGCTGCTGTGATCTCCTGAAACTATCAATCCTGCAGGCAGACACGTCGAATTGGTCTGTCATTGGAGTTTTGTGTTAATGGAGATTCGGAACAGAAGGTACCACGAGGCAACATGCACTAGAGTTCAGGGTCGATGCATTATTCAAAAGGGTTTGCGTCTACGATGTTTTCTCGCTCGGATCTTGTGTACACAGCACCTGCGACGCGTCAGACCAGCCTACTAGGTACAAACAAGGACACCCGAATCAGTCAAAGATAATGATCATATAAATGTATACGTTCATTCAATGGTAGGAACAAGGATAACACCTCGGAGAAGTCCGAAAAACCGAGTCCACGTGGCTGATTCTGGGAAGGAAATGCGGATTGTGCCGAGCATGTTCCTTGGGCGTGGGTTCATCTTCTTAGTGACTCAGTGTATCGCGCGTAGATTCGCTGATTCTGGCAAAGTTTTTGAATCTCTGATGGACTTGGCAAGTGAGGCAGTGTGTCGCATGTTTCTTGATCTAATCCTTCGCATAAGAACGTGCTTAAACTTTCAATATCACATAGCCTTATTGTTTCTTAATCTAATCCTTCGCATCAGAACGTGCTTAAACTTCAATATCACATAGCCTTATTGTAAGACTTTTGAAATCAGCAGGGACACGCATGCCAGAGTTGGACACAATACCTTCAAGCGGCGTCGTACTACTTGCTCTGTTCGTTTCATTTGAGTTAGGCTTCAAAACAGGAGTTGAAGCGGAAAATGGAAGCTAGTTCCCGGGTGGAGTCCTGATGCCAATCGATAAACTGCTAACCAGTGGTTCTATCGGCCCCCTAGTCCTTGATATTGGGCATCTTTGAGAAACGAGATTTGAACGAAAGACGTATAATTTTTCACAGAAGATATGCAACCTCTACCTATGGCGACCATTGGAGTCCATGGTGGCCAACAGTGTGAGGTGCGCCCTCTTTACTTGTCGGTTGAGCAAAAAGACCCAAATCTGGGTTCTCGATTTTGATCTAAGTGATGTGCAACTACGACAGTGGCCAGGCCTACTACCGCTCCTGCGGCCACCAACAATCTATGCATTGTATGACATGGTGAGTTATTACACGCGAACTCGTCTGACGTTTCACCTAGGAATGTGGCCAGAGGTAAAAAAAAAACCAAGGTTTGACTACTGCAGTAAAGGCTGCACTTCGACAGCGACGCGAGCCAAACCACTTCTCAGCAGCCAGAACGCTGCCTCATCACAGACCCTTGCGAGCTCTAAGTCACAGGTTTCTCCTGTAGCTTCGAGCAAGCTTTGTATTGTCTGTCTTCCCCGGAGATATGACCACTTACTTACAGTGATTCAATCTCAAGCCGTCTTATAGGTGTGCCAGCAATGCCCAAGGTTTAAAATTACGATTATTGTGGTAGGACTTGTGCTGCGGACGGCAGGGCGGCAGTGTCAGTCAGACCATCTCTGCTAATTCCAACCCCGTCGCTGCATCTTATCATGAATGGTTCTGCGAACAATCTTTGCATCGCGAGTCTTGTCCATTGGCTTGTATCTAAACCAAGTTTAGCGATGTCTGTAGAAACCGAAATACTCTGGGCACGATTTCTGTAGCAAGTCTTGTGCAGCAATGTGGAAGACTATCAATCCTTAAGTGGGATGGGATCTATTTTTGAATGTTTCTAGAGCACGGAATCTACGTTTCCTTTTCATGCAACTCTTTCGCAGCAGTCTTCTGTCAGAGCCCTTGTTCTGTTCGATTGTGACCCTCGGATATACGCATGAGTAAGTAGATTGCGCGGACGATGTATCAGTCTGTGAGATATCGAGATCCCAAGGCCTCAACTTCTTGATAAGCAGAAAGGGAAAATATATGCATAAACTGCTAGGCAAGATTAATGGAGACATACTGTCCTTAAGGTTCGGCACTTGAGCACTTGAGAACAGGGATCCTACCTCTTAGCCATACGTCACTAAGTAAGCAGGCCGAATGGCATCATCCCTGTACACTACGCATTCATCGTAGTTCAACCTTTCTCCAACCTCGCCTAACACCTAACAATTATGTCAACAGCAGGAACCTGGATTGACGGAACGAACCCAATACCGAATCGTATCCATCTGGCGCAGCTGTCAGGTTTGTTTGATCTCTCGTGAGTTTATGGCCCTTGCCAACGACAACATAGCTCAGGAACATTGCCCTTGAATTCTGAGGGGAACCATTGGACGTGTAATCATCACACCTGCCCAAAAAACGTTATTGGCTTCCTAGGGTAAGGAATGTACATACTTAGATGATATTGAGGACGTATAGATGCCGGCACCGAATCTGAGGAATCATGATATCAGATATACGAAACAACAATCTTACTGCGAATTTACCTCCCAAATGAAATGTTCGCCTGGGCTCGTTTCACCTGGAAAGACGTCCTAATGATACTGCACACCTTGCAGTTGTCTTGCTGACACAGGTTTGTTTTACCATTGATACCCACATCACATTGGCGCTGAGTACCATGCCATTGCCTTTGCTCATTGCCTGCAGACGTTCCCTGAGACGTGAAATGTCCACGTGCCTCAATAGAGGCTCTAGAACAAGTAAGCCCCGGGCGTCGAACAATAGTGAGAAACCTACAGATATGCCTCGTAAACCCGCCTAGACGACTCTGATAACACGACTTTATAAATACATTTCACAAGAGGGCGAGCCTTATTTGAATGTCGCCATGATTTTGTGAACTGCTGCGAGACTGGATAGATGGATGGATGTTACAATGCAAGAATAAAGAAAGAAACCACCACGAACCACTTTTGTACATCTGATGGCCCCTTGGAATGTAGACTAGAATCGGACCTTGAGCTTCTGCAGCGTACGTACAAATCTTTCCACAGAAGGCTGAGTCCATAAATCGGGGCTTCTGGCGACACCACAGGCACATCGTCATTCCTAGGCTGCCGATATGAAGTGTATTGATATAAATGAAAGGCCGAAGAGGAGACGACATACTCTCTGTGACGCATCCCACAGAAGTCTGAATTCGGCCAAAATGTTGGTTTGTTACATCTAGGAATTTGGCAAGTTCCTGGACTATGATATTAGCGCAAGATTATTCTCGAATGTGTGTATGCTACCCTGTGGAATGTTGGGTGCAGAGGCTGAAACTTGGCTTTGTACGACTTTGGGGGCATGCGAAACCGCAGACAGCGAGGCGCAGGTTTTTCCGCAATAGGGATGGAGTTTACCTGTCTTTGGGTCAAAGAATTCAGGCCATTTTTTACAATTCTTTAGATAACATTTTGTGTCATAGTTCTGATACGTGTTCTTTCGGAGAACTCACCTCACAGAGCTTTTGTACTGCTACTGCATCCGTCAGTTTGAATATGTTAGCACATCTTTTGCCACAGAACGGGTAACGCTGTCTCGATGTTGGGTCATATAATTTGGGTTGATAGCAATTCTAGACAGGCGGAGCCAACGTTAGTTTGTGTAACAGGAAACTGATGGATACTCACATTGCAGAGGTTATTGGATGGATTCAACGTTACAATAGATGTAGGGACATTGGACTTGGCCTTACTTGCGCAAGTTTTGCCGCAAAATAGATCGCCAGGATAAACAGGTCTCTGTTGACAATTCTATGCGAGACGTTAGTCTCTGAAATCTGAACGTGCATAATATAGCTCACCGCGCAAAGTTGACTCATCGTAGCCATATAGAACAAGATTCTTCAGAGTAAGACAATTCGAAGTCGAAATCAAGCTGGATGGCGCTAGAAAGAGTGGAGCAAAAGTGATTTATGTATGAACCAGTGAGTAACGGAAACCGATAGATGCTTCGGTACACAACGAATTCCTGTCTTGACAGTCCGACACCATGAGGCAGGCAGGGAAGGAAGGTCTGATGACCTACAGGAAACCCCAAGAGTAATTTGTCGTTAAAGTTGACGTCGCACAATACAGCAAGTTCAACTCGACCCACAAAAGAATCTACTAGGGCCAATGAAGGCACCTACAGTTCAGGATACCCGGCCAAGCTTCCTGTTTTGCGGCATCTTGACAATCCGTAAGAATTGACACCGGTGTTATCTCCTGGCAATATGTAACCAAAAGTTGTCCAATCTTTTCTTGATCCGAGACCATTCGATAACATGGGGTTTTGTGCGCCTACAAAAATCATGATTCTGGGCAATTTTGGGATCGACCAACAATCAAAGGGTATAATTCGGGATCCTGGGCGTTTCTGTGGGCGATTGACACCCTTGAATGATTGGGGCGATCGGAACAGTCTACCGTTATCGCGATCATCTTTGCTTTCCAACGTTCCTGCAGCCTTTCCATGTTCTACCTCGTGTCCATGGTATTCGGGGCAATTTGGATCCACGTTGGTTCTGTCACGATCATCTAAACTAGCGTTGCATCTCCCAGGATTTTTCTCAGTGCTTGTATAGACTCTCCTTCGAAATCGACATTAGTTACGGGTATAGGATCATCTTCTGGTCGCTTTCCTCTTCGACACAACAGACGGTCGACACCATGAGGTTGTCCTTGAATATTATCTGGTACAGGTGCTATAATTTGAACTGGCCTCGCCACTCGTTTCACAACCGAGAACAGAGAGCAAGTTCGTTATACATAGTAACCATAGTAACAGAGAGAAAGTTCTTTATACATCTTCAAACCTCCTTGTTTATGTTGACGACATGCTATTCCATGGTACTACGCGATCTTGTCCGTTCGTGGAGGACGAGTTCAAAACAGGTTATTGTGAAAACAAGAACTGCCCTCTCTGGGAAATTGTAGAGTCATCGTTTGATATTGCGCAGTTGAGCATGTCTTTCTCTCGCTCTCAGATCCTCGAGACGGATGGATATCGGGCACTAAGAACAGATTTTCTCGGTGAGTGACGTTCCGGAAGAGTACGGCCGATCATAACATGTTCCTAGGTTTGGTGTCGGTATTTGCGCGATGTCTTGTCCTTCAAGTAAGCATCCTTTGGCCGTTATATGTTCTGCAATATCTTAATCCACGTGCAGAGGCCGACGACTACATAGATCACGAAGATGATGATGCTGTGTTTAATGTTATGTTAGTATGCAGAGCTGTTTCTGGCCAACGTTTCTATCCCTCAAACATGAAACAATTGGCATAACCTCCACTCCGGTTCCATTTGGTAAGTTCAACTACATTGGAAAGATTTGATAAATTAGTCTAGTAGGTCCAAGGAAATCCGGACCATCATCATGGACTCAACTATCCCGGGACCGTTGTATATGACAATGATACCATTCGCCCCACATACTTGATCGTCTATGAACATTGATCTCAGCATGCTTTTATCTTTTGATTTACAGCTTCTCCGTATTAATATCATGAGAAGTGTCGATGTTATGTGCTCGTCAGCTAGGCGTGGACTCACGTTTCCATCTCTAGCTCGGATACTGACAGGTAAAGTGTACCGTTATTTTCCTGTTCTTTGCTCGCATTTTACTAAGCGACCATGCGTGCTCAATGTTGGTCCAGATACCTCGTCGTAAGTATGTGTCCTGCCCACACATCTTGTGCTTCCTGTGTGCGTGCTACATCGTACATTAACTCTTTACGCACCCTCGGATCGCCTGTACATGTGACCGTCGACCGCCCAACCGAGCATATCAACCACGTTGTAAGGGCGTGGAGGTGGAGCAGATTTGATTCTATTGACCTCCTGTGCATGCGTACTTCCTAGTCGTCGAGGAACTTTATCTACGTATGAATGCTCGTGTTTGAAGTACTTGCCCACAGCAAAAGCAGTGGTTCAAGATCCGAGTATCCATGTTGAAAGGTTCAGGTAAAGTGACAAGAAGTCCAGATCTGAAGCTGTCTCCGAACACGAAGCGACAACGTAGGACCCACGAGGCGTATTCCGAGTTTCTGGTGTTATGTATTGTTTCAGCAAGGTCCTTTAGATGAGCCGTGGTTTAGGGCAGCTTGAAGCGATATCAATTACACAAGCTTGTCTATCATTAACTCCTTATCCTTCGATCCAACGCACGAATTTACCGTCATCATCAATCAATATGCCAGCACTCGAGGTTATGCCAGTCGCCAGTCGTCCCTCATCCAGGGTGTACAATGTTCGGGGCGAACGATCTCCTCAACGTACCTCATTCTCCGTTTACTCTGTGCATGACCAACGGGTGTCAAAACATTTCAAGACCTTGCCAAACTCTCCATTCCCTCAAGAATCGCCAGAAATCCTATTTTACCACTCGCACGAACCTTATTATGGTTTTACAAATTTCTCCAACCATCCTGTCGTCTATAAGGGCAAGAAGTATCCGACAAGTGAACATCTTTTCCAATCATTCAAGGTTCGTTCCATGGATTTGTTTCGGGTTCTTGTATCATCGACGATGATTTTAGTTTCAAGACCACAAGCCGGATCTGGCTGAACACATTCGAACATGTTCTGAGAGGCCAAGTGTCGCTTTTTCTGAGGCCCGTCGTTTCCAGCCGGAGGTGAGACCGGACTGGAAGGAGGTCAACATATCCAAGGCATGTCTCGAAGGTTTCACCCCTAATCGAATATCGGTTTAACATTTCTCAAGATGGACATCGTTCTCAAACATAAGTTCGAGCAGCACGATGATCTAAGAGAAGAACTACTCGGAACAGGAAATGCGAGTCTTGTCGAGGTTTGTTGCAAAGTACAAGATGCATTAGACTCCTTGCTTATAGGAAGATCTTTTTAGGACTCAGACAAAGATGCATTCTGGGGTATAGGACCTGATCGGAAGGGCCGCAATGAGCTTGGAAAAGCCTTGCAGAGACTCAGAACCGAGCTCCGCACTTCGAGCTACGGTTCAATGTCTCCGACTCATGATGTTCAATCTACCATGACTTCTCCCGCGCCAAATGCTCCACACAAGACCGAGTCTCCAATTCAGAGGTTACAACAATTTCCTGGCCATAACATCAACGTCCAGTCGCCTGTCGTTCACAGCACTTCATTGTGTTTCAATTGCGACACCCGATCCCGACTTTATTCTACCCACTCTTCGGCTATGGTACAATCTCCCACTCAAACCTCTCCGTATTTGGGTCACAATGTCCAGCCTCTTGGTCACGCCAGCCAATGCCGTATTCAACCTGCTCCACGTCTTGTTCAGAGAATGTCATCTCTGACTCAAAACAGCCAGGTTCCTGCTTACAATGCCCATGTTGTAATGCAGAGCATGAAATTCCCGATACCAGAACGGGTACCCGAGCAAAATCGTCCACTTCTGGAACAGAATTCTGCCTCCAATGACCATAGTCCGAAGCCACCAAATCATGATACTATCGAAGCTACTCCGGCTGATCTAGCTGTCAAGTGCTACATTCCAGAATGCGAAAAACCTGTATATTATGACGGTACGGTGAAAAGTGACTACTGTTCGCAACAACATCGCCAGTACGTTTGAACTTCCCTTCTCTATTTAACAATCTTATACGATCTACGTCTGTCGCTGGCAGTGAAGCAGTGATAAGAGGACTCGCAACTCCATGTATCAAGTGCCTAAAGATGCCGCAGTCCGAGACGGACTACTTCTGTGGCCGTGAATGCCGAGAGGAATCCCTCGATAAACGGTCTCGCTCGAAGATTTGAAGGTGGAAGAGGCAAATCTTCGTAGCGATCGTGCATAGGTGTATGTGTCGGTAATAGTACTAGTATCATTGGCGATATTAGGATTAGGTTGATGTAGATTATGATGTGTGAAGGGTTAACTTATAGGGCGTATGTAGCTGCTGGTGAACGGGGATCAATCGAAGTAGCTCGCCATTCTGTTGAAAACATTAAAGAAGCATCCTGAAAAGAGTATACGCTGGCTTCGTAATGTCTAGGATATGAGAGATTGTACATACCTCCGAGAGGACTGGACAATGGGAAGCAAAGTCGTAATTCTTCGGAACAGCAGCAGTGGAAACTCAGCTGAATGCTGTGACTAAATTGCCTATCGCAGGAACGGCATCTGAGTATTCTACCATGACGAAGGTAAGAGATTCTATTAATCAAAAAAAGAAAGACCCACTCGTCGTGAATGTTGTGAATATGAAGATGATACATGAAAGCTTCAACATTGCGGACCACATCACGACAACCGGGGCGATGGCACACAAGAAGATCGCTTTCATTTCTACCATCTTGTTGCATAGTGTCTAAAGCCTCTTGAAGCTGAGATTAAGTCAGTTACGCGATGTCGCTATATTCCTGAGGAAGCCCACTCACTGAATCTGAGAGTTCTTTATTACAGAATGATTTACATTGGGCCGCAACTAGATGGTCCTTCTCTGGAATGGGAGGAGACACTTCCATTTCAGAAGTAATTGAGCCGTCGCCGGGAGCCGCTTCCCAAGAAGTACTATCTGACTTTTCAGATGAGACAGATGCTGAACTCATCGAGAGAACAGCTTTCAAGGGCATCCCAGGACAATATCGTGAGGTAATTTCCTGAGCAGACACCGCACTACAAGAGTCCGTGCGGAAGTTACGCGCCATGGGTGACACAGGAGCAAAGAATTCCCAGGTACTCTCATCGTCAGCAACGATCTCGGCCCATTCTGTACCCAAGCTAGCATTTGAAGGAAAATAGGTGGCATAACGCTTTCCTGCATCGTAGTGTCGGCCTCTTAGGCGTGTCCCGAGGTTGACTTTCTGCGCGGGCGGTGTGGAGATGTCGGGCAATTGAGTGGTAATTTCGTATGAGAGACGAGGATCCATGAAGTTCAGTCAAGGGATGAGTAGATTGTCCTTGTGTTGAGGCTTCTAGAGAGAGCGGCATTTATGAAGCTACGGCTCCCAGGCCACGTTTTCGACTGTTCAAAGTGGCCAAGTTGACACGAAACGGGTCAATGGTCACAAATGTATATGAACTACAGCATTGTTCTGGCATTGTGCCGAGACTCGGTCACACATTGATGGCGTTAGATCGATGTACATCATAACGTCCTTCAGAAGGGAGGAACGGAATGAATGAGGAATGGGTTTGACGCGTGACGACCTGAGCAACTCATCTCCAACCGTCATCACCGACAACCTAGATAACGCAATATTCCTTTTCAGCCGTTTCTCGGTGTTTTCAATCCGTGGCTGGTATGCAGACTAGGCCCAAGGGCAAGGACAAGGCCGAGAGTCGTGGAGCATCGCGTCAGCCTTCCCCTGCGCGGACATTGCAACCGTCGTCGTCGTCGTCGTCTATTTCGGAGGATCAAGCCAAAGGAGCCGCAGAAGGAACTCGTCTAGGGGTGGGTACACCATGCTCTATCCCGCACTCGAAGGCCTGTAGCTCGGCTGCTGGGACCACCCCTCATCCTACTGCCCCTGGAATGGCTACCGAACGGCTTGTACCTCAAGGAATTGCGCTCGACGGGACCTCGGCCGATGTACAATCATGATAAGCACTGATTCTTTGTGTCACGTGCTATCATTGTTAAAACGATCCTCTTTGGGCGGACAACTTGCAGACAACACTCGGAAGTATTGGAACCAGGCAAGAAATTCATTGTCTCAGGTGTTGTACACGAATTTTTTTATCTTCTTGCTCATGTTGAGACAGAAGAATCTAGCTCCCCCGTTGTCTTTCACCGACCTTGGAATAAGGCTTCTTTCTTCTTATGTTGCATTGCGATCGCCAAACATCTTGAACTGCCAAAATGTAGCGCGTGGTTACTCCAACGCAATTTAGGAACAGACGACGTCCTTTTTTGAACAAGCTTTGGAGACTTCTTACTGACCTCGATTCCATGCCACTCATCGACCTATTTGAAGCTAGTCACCCTTCGCGGACATGGTTATCCAATGTGGAGATGCAGCGTTTCCGAGTCCAATGATCATTCGTCCACGCGAACGCTCAGAAACCAGCTTGAGCTATGCTCGAGAGATGGACGACTACAAGCCCTTAATAACTAGTGTCAAATCCGAAACCATTGATTGGAAGAAGCTTTCGCAATACCCCAAGAACGCGCCTGCAAGCGACTACACTGTTTTAAGATTATTGACGCGATGTCGAGAGGTTTCTTTCCTGCATATCTATCAGTATCAAGTGAAGGAGGCGGACACAAGGCTCATTTCCAGGTGTTCGATGCGTGGCAATCGTCTCTCATGGGAAAATCACAGTTCCAGCGGACTTGGCCACACTATTACATTTTGACTCGCTTCCCGATCCATGGTTGCCCTGGGCTCTCTGTGTTGACTCCTTTGAATATCCACATGCTCTCTCTTCACTCTACTGTCTTCGAGTGTCTAGAACAGATTCAACATATTGCCATCTATCTCTTGGGCATTTTCTTGGAGAAACAGACCTATATTGCATGAAAGATGAAAGAAGTTGGAACTTTGGACTGTGAGTCTACGGTGAATAGCGCAGGGGTTGCAGCCGTCACATGTCATGCAAATGCTCAAAGGTTCCTTTTACAATCACTAATTTCGCAGCAATTCAGTGCCGACCCAGTTGCCCAGACTTCTTTGGACGTATTTACCTTGACGGTGCATATTAGAATATCTGCAAGTTGAACATCATGAGTTTTGTTATCCTGCTAAAGCATCTATAGGTCCTCTAACTTCCTCTGCCGAATCATGCCGCTGGGAAACGCGCTTTTGACAAATTAATGACTTCAGCTATACGTGCCGAAGTAGGCACGGTGCAACTTTAACCCAACGGTTCACCATTGGTGCGTATATAAGTGTTCGATACCAGGATCCTATCCAAAGAATGTTATTCTTCATTCGCCGCTCCGATCACTGTCTGTTAGATCACCTCTAAGACCACCATAAGCGTGTATTTTCTGCAGCCTGGCGCATCAAGGGCTTAGACTCGGTCTTCATGGAAATAAACGGTGGGATAGACTTCAAATCTTGACATTGTTCGCAATCTCTTGCTGTATAGCTTTTCGGTAATTATTCACTATTCGAGTGAACTCATTAGCATCAGAAAGCTTGAAAAGCTCGATCAGAGGTAAGTAGTTCAACGCGTCTTAGGCCATAAAGCCGGTCTGTCGTGTAGACGCGTTTGAGAGCTACACTAAATGTCCTTTCCACGTTGTTCAACTCATCGTCCGGCATATCTTCGCTCACATCACACCGATTCCTCGGTCATGATCAAAGCGTCGCTCACATCGGTGAAATATGCCATTGGGCATTACACCTGTCATGGTTATCGGTTGTTACAACGCCACCACTTCCTCAATCCATCGAGATACTGTTAATTCAATTCTCCTGTACGAAGAAAAGTCTGAACATTACATGATTTGTGATAGGGACAACCAAGAACTATGATAGCCATTAGGCAGTTGGGTATAGGGATCATGCAAAACTCTTGACTACATTATAACGTCAAGTCAATCACTTCGCCGGGGATAAACGCAGGGAGGTGTTCAGTCTTGACCTTCTTTTTCGACTTCGTACCCTTCTTGGCCATCTTAGCTTCAAGAACGTTGACCTGTTCCTGAAAGGCGAGGTAGGTGAGTAACTGAACAGCGGTATACGAAGCGGAGTGGACTCGCTAGTAAAGCTTTCAATCGAGCTTTATCTTGCTCCTCCTCCTTATCAACTTCGTCAGAGTCTTGTTCCCCGTCATCGCCCCCGTCTGTTCCAGGAGATTTAGACGGTGGAGGAGCGATACCGTCGGCCCTCAGGACGTCTACAGATGTGAAGATTTGACGGAGTTTCAGTCATTGAATGGTACAAGGATTTAAGGACTTCGACTGACCAATTGAGCGATATTTAAAGGTAAAGCTGCATAAGCTTTCAAGAGTATTATATGTAATGAAGTTACAGGGAGACACTACGATCTCTGGGCCAAGGCTGTATTTGATTCAAGTTTTTGTCAAGTCATAGGCAGAATAACCACACAGATATAACTGACTTGATCTTGTGTGTCACAGCCTTCTTGGAACGTTCGTGGATTTGGTTATTGGTAAGGCTAGACGTTTCATTATGCACAAATGGGGCATCTTCCGATATTATTTCGACGCGGCTTAATCGCACGGTGATTTCACCTAAGTTTTTGATGTTTGCGGAATGGAGAAGGGTGTCATCATCTGTTCAATGTCTAGTCAGACGAGTAATGACATAGGACGTGAAACTCACCTGTAAGATCTATGGACGCAAACATGAGAGGTCTGCTCGTTGTCGCTGAAGTGCTGGCATGAGAGCGGGTCATGGAAGTCCACGACTGGCCTTTCTTATAAGCTTTCCCCCCTACGAAAGCTCCATCGGCGTAGACATTAACGACGGCATTGATATCGGATCGTCCGAGAGGCAATCCAGTAACCGAAAAAGGCTGAAAAATAGCTGATTCAAAGCGCCAAATGGAAATACACCAGGACAGACAGACTTTTCCTGCCTGGGAAGGGACCCAGCATACTGCAGTCCTCGTCTTCTCATCATATTCGACGCTATATTCGGGCAACCTTTCACCGTCCACAACGACGTGCGCTTCGAAATTCAAGAATTTCATCTCACAGCGGGTTCTTGCCTACTACTTTGACGAAATATCCCTGTGCTCTTTTGCTTGTTCAAAGACAGTTAAGCATGGCTCATGGGGTGCGTAAGACATGGGTGCATACGCTTACCACGTATTTAGGTTTCCAAGGTTTACTAAGAACTTGATTTACACATCAGCTGGAGAAGGGCACGTCCAAGAGTAGGCTTTCACATTGTCAAGATACTAGATATTAGTGATTAATTTGAAGCTGACGTTGGCGTGGAAGTGAGAGGAAGTGGGAGAGAGTTCGGGCGAGCGGTTTTGCGAGAAGAAATTGGATTTCTTGAGTCCAAAAGTTCTCGAGCTGACCCCACAGAGAGAGAAGGCAAAACTCAAGCCAACTACCAAGGACTAGTGTCGTAGAACGAAGTGTAGTAAGTAGAATCAATGGAATGAATAGGGACGGGACGTAAGGATCTAAACGACGAGCGCAAATAAACTAGGCCCGAATCTATTGTACGGGTATCATATTACGTAGTTTTCATTAGGTCACAAGACTCGACTTGGGATCGACTGTCAATTACTCGCGACAGCTATGACAAACCTAGTGTCACAGACTTTTTGATAATTATAAGGTGTGCTTTCTTTTGCCTTCGCCGTGGATCAATGATAGTCAGGCAATTCGGGTTCAAGGGTTCTGCTAACAGATACAACAGAACATTGTACAACAAATGACAAAATTAAACAAGAGGAGATGATGGCCAGTATGGGCTAATTGGTGTATATATACATATACATCCTTAGGTAACGCAAAAAAGAACTCCTCAACATGCTATAATATCGAGTCAATCACTTCGCCAATAGAAAGACTCGGACGCTCGGTTTTGGCCTTCTTTTTCGACTTGATTTTCGCAGCCTTCTCGTCATCATAGCCATCGTCATCTCCCGGACCGTCGCACAGTGCCTTTCGTTTTCCCTCAGTCAGATGAGCTGCTGGAGTGGGGGGTGCGATTCCATCAGCCCTAAGGACATCTGAGAATGGGAGAAGTTTCGTCATTGACGGGATACGAGGCTTCGGACTTGACTTACCGATTGGACGATATCGAAATATGAGCTTGTACACGGGCGAAATGGACCGCACTTGAAACAAATCGCCAGCGGGATTCTCAGTTTCTGGGCCAAGACTGGATCACAACTCTCTCAGGCATCTGTCTCGAACATCAATCACAATCGTGCAGACATGACTTACTTGACCTTGTGAGTAACTGCCTTCTTGGCCCGCTCATGGACCTTGTTGATGAAACCCGACTCGCCTTCCAGCTTCCTGTATCCTTCAAGTTTCGTTATGATTTCTGCTTGGGTTATATACAAGGTAATATCGCCCAAATCCTTCGTGTTCGTGGAGTTCAGGAAACTGTCATCGTCTGCGAAATCTCAATGAAACTGAAAAGATTAAGAAATATCGTTGATGTTCTGACCGGTAAATTCGATAGAATCGAACATGAGGGGTCTTGTTGATGTCACTGAGATCCTGGCGCCCGACCAGATCGCAGGATGCCACTGCGTTCCTTTTGCAAAGATGAACCCATCGATGTAATTACCATCGGCATACACCTTGACGGCTATAGTAACGTCAGGTTGCCTTCCAGGCATTCCGGCGATCAAAAAGGGCTGTCAAAGGTCGACCGTCAACACGATTAGTGGAAGGCGTAAGCCGGCTGACCTTTCCTGCCTGCGAAGGAACCCAGCACGACGCCGTCCTAGTTTGCGCATCGCATTCGAACTTGTACTCCGGCAACTCTTTACCGTCAACAACGATGTGCGCTTCAAAGTCCCAGACTTTCATGTTTCAGCACAGCTTCTTGCGCAAGTAGTGTTAGAGACTCGGAAATTGTCTATGCTCTTGTAGTGCTTGTTTAAAGAGGTAATCCAGTGAACATTGGGATGGTACGGAGGCATGCACAAATGTACTTACTATTCGAAAAAGAGATGAGTAAAATGGTTAATGCGCGCAACAATTCAAGAGGAAATGCTCTGCTGAGTCAACTTGGACTAAGAGATCTTATATTGGTGAGTAGACGCCAAGTAGACGCGCAGGCGCGAGAATGAAACTGTCAAATTACATAATCGGGTACTTGAATAAGACTGTCTTGGTTATAACTGGTGAACCAGGCGACGGTCTCGTTCTTGTTCTGTTTAGTCCGAGGTACGCCATGGTGGCGCAAACGACATACTTCAATATATGATGATTTTGCAAGATTGTAATGCAAAGGTGGGCACAATTTGTGGTACATTAGAATGGCTATGTTACAATCATAGCCATGTTAAGGCCGTATTTTCATCTTACACGATGCCCAAACTATCGAGGAGGCGCGTGGAGACCATGAGGAGGCATTAGCAAGGGATGAAATTATGTAATCGTTGATCTGTGCCTGACTTCGCGACGGACACAATATCTTACCTTTGATGATCTTACGCAAATCTTATGACAAATTTGCAACCCTATACTAGAACCTCTGAGTACATTGAGCTGACTAGTAGAGGTAGATTCAAAGCCAAAACTGTTTCAACATTCAATATTTAAGTTTGGTCAGTCCACGATCTCCCATGTCTTCGACGCCCATCATGATAATGATAATTGTCATCTCGAAGACGTCCATGGGCCGAATGGGAGCATATGAGATAGGGCGATTGGGTCCGTCAAATAGTCAAGATACATGATTGAATGATCCTTCCATTCTCAAGAGGTGATCAGAGTCGAGTCTTTTTCAATTTCGATTATCATGACACCTCGTCAGCCATGAGCATTTTATCCAGCTTAGGATCCTGGAAGTACAAATGCAATCTGACCAGACAGTCGATTAGCGTTGGCTATGATCAAGCAACTTGACAAGCTAAGATGTACAACACCCCTGAATATGCGAGAATCGCGGGCGGTTTCAAATTCTATGAAAGCCTGGATGCAATTGATGCTGGATATACTATGGTTGACATAAGCGACTGTGGCGCATCTTGGCTAAAGGGTGGGGAACATCCACATCTCTGCGATGACGACCCCGATAAACCCAGCATCCGACGAGGTGATAATTGAACCTGCATCCAGCAGGGCCATACCTGGCAATACGCACGAGCAAAGGAGTGACTGGTGTGAGGTTATGGTTTTTTGTATAGTTATGAGTTTGATATACCCTTGGCGTGGTTAAACAAGACCCGCGTACAAAGGTACCACCAGAAAGGGTCAGAATCAGGGGGTTGAGCTAAGTATAGGCAATCCATTCAACCTTTTTCGGCTAGGAAAGAAATTTACGCTGGGTGATTGGGCCGCCGGAAACCAGAATTTGTGGGTCGCTTGAGACAGTGCTCTTTCATTGAAAAAAATTTCAAGAGACAGATGTAAATGTACTCGTATCTGAAGAACTTTCCATGGGTTCATGCGCCAAATTTAACGATTATCATCGACCTGAGTGAAGCAATAACGTGTAACCGATCAATAAGCTTCAACTCAGACAGACTCTCATCTGGTCTTGTTTTGATTATTCAATACTTCTTGAGAATTACAATTCAATTTGTTGGATCTGTTTGAGGTCAAAGCGACCATTTTTCAGACTAAGACGCGTGCATGAAGTAGGAATGATAAAATAGTGTCTTCGAGTTGACAGAGTATGCAAGAGAAATATCGTCCAGCTGTGCGTCAGCACTGCAGAGGCTCATCAAGTTATATGTAGCAGGTAGATCATAACGCCGAGTTCCAAATATTGCGCCCATTAGCCATAGCCATAGGAAGATCATTCGTCGCCCTTAAAACCGTGTCCGGAGCGAACTTTTCTGTAAGCACTGCGAGTTTCGAGCGATACTCATCCCCACCTATGTACGCGCCACACATCCGCCGTTTCCCGGTGAATGCCGAGCGGCCATGGAGGACACGATGATTGTCGAACACTGTCACAAATAATAATCACGATCAGTTTGCACTCGCTATGCTATTCGACGGAGTGGAAAATGGAGAGCCGGAGAAGAGAAGTGCTTACCGACGGCGGTTCCCGGTTGGAGCTGAATCCAGAATTCAGAGTCGGGACTCGTGAGACACTTGTTCCACGCTCGGATCGCACTGTACCTGTGTTGTAATTGGAGTTAGGAGGCGGTGAACCTCGAGAAAGGAAAAGGCTAAAACCATGCGTCGACGAGATGTGGATCTAGTTGGTTCATGACGCTCCTGTCATCATTGTTCCATCGTACTTGAATTAGCTCCCCCGTGACTGGGTCGTGGCCCAGTACTGGATATCCAGTCGGCGGGTTAGGGCGGTAGGTCACAGAAGGCTCGCCCGCTGCATGGGACGTGATATGGACTTTTGAGAGAACTTCGTACGCCTCAGGGTGCACGTCCTTTAGAATAGACGCAGCGTAAAAGCCATCTACCAGGAGGGAGGCACCACCAGAACCGTCGGTGTGGGATAGGAGGTGGAACAGTTGTAGGCCACAGGGATCTGTCTGTTCGAAGTCAGATTGGGGAAGAGTGAGGTGGTGTCGAACCAAGTTACGAAGTAGGTTGTGTCTGTGTGAGCGGCAAGAGGAACGTTCGTGTATGCCAAGTCGCCCATGGCGAGGTCAGCAGTGAAATCCCAGAAACCACCGTCTGCAGATTTGTGAGATTGTGGCCGGGAAATGTTGCAAGAACGTACAGTGTGTTTGTCGGATGAAACCAATTCTTTCGACAAGTTTTTGTGTAGCTTCTGGCGTAGTTGGTATACCCTGTACAAGTGAGAAGCCGAATTTGTTCTATAGACAGTCAGTTGATTGTTCTAACGACAGCATAAATGAAAACATACGATGTTTGATAGCCACTTGAACAATCCCCTGTCATCTTCGTGCATTGTTTCCTCGTACGTCACTGTCGGTGGTGATTGCTCTATCCGTGCACCCCAGAGAATCTTCCTGAGATCATTGTCAGCTGGTTTCAGAAGTCGACAGGTATACGGACTCATTCGCAGCATCAAATTTATGGATTACAGGATCGTATGAGTTGCGTTGTAGCCATGACCATGGGTATAGCGATATGTGGGATTCGGTGGAAGGCCCTACAATCTGAGATGAAGATTATGGTCGTGGTTGTGATACTTTGAACGCACATGACACTTCGAGTCCTTCTATTTTGGGTTCGACACGGACAGGTGTTATGTCGTGTGGTATCTGAAAATAAAAGTGTCAGAGCTTTGGGGGCACAGATAGTAAAATCTGAGGAGATAGTTCCAGTCCATGAAACTGGAATCAACGAAGATAACGCTTATCAAAGGAGGCTTTAGAAACACTGAGAATTGAAAAGGACTCGTTTTAAAAGGGTATTGAATAGCTGTAACATACTGAGAATGTGTCCAAGAGACGTTGTTTCGTAATTGGATGAAAACATTTTGGACATCTGCAATGATCTCGCAGCCATATGTTATGACTGCAAGTTGTTAGAAACACGACAAGCTAGCATCATAGAGAGCTCACAATCGTGACCACGTTCGTGTATCCCATCCGATCGCTACCTTACCATCTCCAGTGCTCACTATCGGCAAATCATCTGGTGACACCTCTGACACCTGTAGAGATAGGTCATCCCCGGAAGGTTGCAGACGCATTGCAGCTGCAGATCCTGTAGTTCGTTTGATATGTGTCACGAAACTTCCAGAAACTCGAGGTAAAGAAGCACGCTGTTGATTACTGAACTTAGAACGTGTGCCTTTCAAGCGATAAAGAGAAGACTTGCTGATAGACTCGGTGCTAGGAGTCTGGATGCCGCTCTGCAGAGTGAAGGTCCGTATCTCCACATTGACGGATATACCTGTGGCGCAGGGGACAAGCTGATGGGTAGAGTGGTGGTCGTTGTCGTCAACCGTGAGCCTCGAATAATTGACTTCCTCACGCTCAGCGGGCCGGATCTACCGGTTTACCACGTGGCTACATTCGAAAATAAATTTATAACAATTTCTCACGGTCGAATCTCTAAGAGCTCAAAAATGTTGAAGGTCCATTGCTTTCGAGCTCAGAGCACTGATTCTCAGGACGTCGGGAAGTAGTGCCCTTCCTTGTTATCCGATGAACGCCTACTCATGCGCTCTGAACTCATCTGTACTAAGTTTTTTATACGAAATGATTTGGAAGAATGTGGCATCGATGCGTATGGCTTTTTACAGAGTTTTCAAGGAGACAACGAGCTTTACGTTGAAATAAGAACATCTATTTGCTTTGCGATGTCAAAGTCAGTCTACTTTGGGTCGAACCTAAATCCATGGACTACATAGTAATCGAGAACTTGACTTTCAACCGATAATCAGAACATATATGTATGGTATGTACTTCGAATTCTTAAGGGTGTCAGTCGTACGTCCGTTCTGAGAGGAGAGCGGTGTCAACGGAAAAATAAGAAATTCGGAGTTGGCTCGGTGATATCGGCAAGCCAAGCTCGGCCGAAGGCGTGACAAGAATTTAAAAAGTTTTCTAATCCAGTCAAGATTGAAACGTTCATCCATGGCCTCTCTCGCGTCCCGTTCAGCAACTCAAGCTCTCCGCGCTGCCTCCCGTCGTGCACCGCGTCTGGCCGCCGCCGCCGTTAAGCCTGCCCAGACTGCGTCCTACTCTTTGCTCGCCAAGGCTGCTGCTGCACGGTCTGCGCAACGCTCCACGGTTCAGGTCAGTTTCAGTTCGTCGGAAGAATTCGGTTTCTTAATGTTCTGTTCAGGGAACTCGTGGTGTGAAGACTCTTGACTTTGCCGGCACGAAGGAGGTTGTCTACGAGCGTAACGACTGGCCTTTGGCTAAGCTCCAGGACTACTTCAAAAATGACACCCTCGCTCTCATCGGCTACGGTTCTCAGGGCCACGGTCAGGGTTTGAACGCCCGTGACAATGGCCTCAATGTTATTGTTGGTGTCCGCAAGGACGGTGAGAGCTGGCGTCAGGCTGTTGAAGACGGCTGGGTAATTATTTTAGTGCTGAAATCAATTTTTTCGTGTTCTGACGTTGTTATTTAGGTGCCTGGAGAGACCCTCTTCCCCATTGAGGAGGCCATCAACAAGGGAACCATCATCATGAACCTTTTGTCTGATGCCGCTCAGTCTCAAACATGGCCTACCATAGCTCCTCTTATTACCAAGGGCAAGACCCTCTACTTCTCGCACGGTTTCTCTGTCGTGTTCAAGGAGGATACCAAGGTTGTTCCTCCTGCTGACGTCGACGTCATCTTGGTTGCACCCAAAGGCTCCGGCCGCACCGTCCGCACCCTCTTCAAGGAGGGCCGTGGTATCAACTCTTCCGTCGCCGTGTTCCAAGATGTCACCGGCAAGGCTAAGGAGAAGGCTGTCGCCCTTGGTGTCGCCGTTGGATCTGGATACTTGTATGAGACTACCTTCGAGAAGGAGGTGTACTCCGACCTCTACGGCGAACGTGGTGTGGTCCGTTAACCTTCCTTACCATATCAAGAGCGAAGAGAAGCTGATTTTTTCCGTTACAGTTGATGGGCGGTATTCGTGAGTTCTATTTCAGGTGTGACGTATGATCGACAGCTAAATCAAAGTGCAGAGGGTCTCTTCCTGGCGCAATACCAGGTTCTCCGCAAGAACGGCCACACCCCGTCAGAAGCCTTCAATGAGACTGTCGAGGAGGCCACCCAGTCCCTCTACCCCCTGATCGGCAAATACGGGTATGCGCTACCTCGCCTAATCTTCTGCTCGTCGCTCATACTTCCCTTAGCATGGACTACATGTACAACGCCTGCTCCACCACTGCTCGCCGCGGTGCTCTTGACTGGGCCCCGATTTTTGAAAAGGCCAACGTCCCCATCTTCGAGCAGCTCTACGAGAGCGTGAAGAACGGAACCGAGACCCGCAAATCCCTCGAATTCAATGGCCGCAAGACCTATCGTGAGGACCTCGCCAAGGAGCTCGCCGAGATCAACGACCAGGAGATCTGGCGTGCAGGTTCGTTTCTTATCTCGTCTCTTGTTGTGTTGGGTGGATGATTGATTTTTGATGATGATATTCAGGCAAGGTTGTCCGCTCGTTGCGCCCGGATTATAAGCCTGAGTCAGAGTAGAGTGGTTGCGCAAAAAAAAACAAAAAGAAAACTTGGGCTCTTGGACCTTCTGTCCTGTTTTGATTTCATTTCTCTATATGTATTTTTATATACCAATCTTTCAACCTTTGGGTTAGGTAGGACCTCGGAGTGAATACTTGCATGTACTGCAAACGACAAGTCGCCCGGACCAAGCTCTCGGTCCTTTATGCAAGTTTGAGGGGCTCTATTTTACCGTACTGTCTGCCTCGAATAAAAGGTTTCCTGCGTATGCATCTACATACAGCCCACATCTCGTTTCCATTATGTGTAGGCACTGAGTCTCGAGACCAAGAGTGTGCTTCCGGATTGTCATCCTCCAACCATTAGTACGCGATCACGTGAAAGAGCTTACTCGGACTTCCAACAAGACTCTCACTTCGAATCAACCGACGCGTGCCTAGCCAGGGATGCGCTTAGAATTGAATGGATTTTCTGCCTGGATAACTATTGATAATGTCGAACTATCAACTTATTCGATTGTATACTCGTCCGATGGCACTCTCGCAACTTGCTGGATAGTTTCAGAGGCCGGAAAGGTCAGATTCAAGCATACCTCACTCTCTTTGATCTGAAGCTATACGTCTTGTGCCTACGTAGAACTTTAAAGTACACTGGCAGGATTTGCAACGTATATTTCCGAATTGTGAGAAAGTGTTTGTCGATGGAATGAGCGGTTATGGAGCGACTCCGATTGACCCCGCGCGCGCTCGGGATACCGCTTATATGAGCGGTTTCAGGACTTCGAGAGAGACAAGGAGACTCTTTATGTTTTCAGAATTGGAGCTCACTGGTAAACTCGAGTAGAAACAATCTTTCTAACAAATACAATGATAATTGGTTTCTTCATAGATGACGACCAATTTCTACACACTGCGACTGCGGATCTTGGAACCATCAAACTCGAGATATGGCGTTGCGAAATTCTCGGCGAATCAAGAAACCCAACCAGTCGAGTGTACACTTACTCTGATCCACAGAAGATTCACGAACGTTCAAAGAAAGCTTTAGGTCATGGCTGCAAGTAAGTTTCTTCGGCGGACTTTTCACTGGGCTTCATCAATTTCTTTGTATGCTTACTAATGTAATCAATTTGAAAAGGCTAGGGCCCGACGTCTGTGATATTCAGAAATCGGTCACTCGTAGAAAGCATTTGTACAAAGTTGCCACGTTTGAATTCAAGTATCGTCCTCTCGGTGAGTGGGTAGTGAATTATCGATGGGTATACGAGTTCAATGCTTTGAACAGCACATCTACAAGCAAGTGGAATTATTCCTTTGGATCGGATTCACAAACGCGCCACAGAACCGAATGAAATTCTCGATCTCAGCCGAGACGATGACGACGACGAAGCTCTGGAAGCTCGAAGGATCCGGGCCTTGAGGGTAAAATGATCAAATTTTGACTTTTTGGTCTCTAACGGCTCACTTTCATCTCAGGATGAGCTTGGCAGGCTCGAGGAAAGACAAAGAAAACGCCAGAAATGCGTCAAGGCCGAGCCTCATGCTCATGTCAAGGCTGAGGCTGGAGCCAGTGGTGATTTCATTGACTTGACAATGTATGTTATTATACTGCTTGACTCGGAGTTGATCTATTGAGCGACTATTTTGTCACAGATGACCGCTCGGTATGATCTGTAGAGAGCCAGCCGACTGGCTTCTCCTGGAATCACACTTCACGAATCTTGACCCTTATTGTGAGCTTCGCTCAATCCTACATTGGCAAATTGGACTCGTACTATGCTATTCACCGACACTTGCCAGCTCCTAGATTTATGAGGAAAAATAAATGATTTCCATCCAGCTGTTGCAAAGACGCTACTTCCTCAGATCTATTGGGAATCGAACTCGAAAACTTGAGCCCTGGCCCGCTCAGTATGCCTGTCCTTGCCTCGACCAACAACGATGACTCTGGCATGCCGCCGCCACATCTTTCCTTTCATTCCTTGGTCAATCCTCCAAGTTCCTCGAATATCGGGATATTGTTCAGAGCGAGCATACACTTATTCTTAACTGAGCTTCTCACTGACTGAACTGTTGCACTGTAACGACCCTCTTTCTCATGAGTTGTCAACATCCCAGTATGATGACAGAAAAAACAGAGATTAGAATTCCAGCGTGCTTGAAAGCTTCGAGAGGGAGAAAGTGTCTCGAAACCTGAATCCTTGTGAAACTAATAAACAAGTAAAGGAGAAGATGTAAATGCGTAGACCAAAAGGAGAATCGGAAAAGACCTAGATGGGTCACTTCGGGTCGGTGCTCGGAATGGAAGTGTCGTGTCGTTGAGCTCGGGACGTTCCACTAGGGTTCTTCTTGCACTTGTTTCTGGTACAGCGAATTCAACGCCCAGATTGCTCAGGTGATCCTAAGCACCAACTTGAAGCGCTTCTTTATTCTTAGAATACTCCTTTTTCCTGATTTAATCCCACGTCTATCGTATCCTTAAGCCTTGGATGTCATGAATCCCGCCCCGTTCCTTTCTTTCGCGAGGAGTCTGGTAGAACTCAATGGTCTTTCGCTTGGGTAGTTGTAAATGACGCAGAACTTCCACAACACGGGCCTCAACTCGATCTTGACGCAAAACAGGTCCTTTGTTGTATTTCTTCGGTAGTCCGTCCGGTTTTCGCTCCGAGATAAAGATGAATCGCATCCTCTGATGTGTTTTCCGAGTCAAACAAAGATTGGCGTATTATAATGGGGAGCCTGTGGACAGTTCCTATGGAACAGGACACCGGGTCATACGAAGTAGAGCTCAAGTCTTAATTTATTCAAGGATATAGGCATCCACTGGTAGAGCAACGAGAGTCCAGCAGAGGAAACTGAACGCTTTGGATAAAGCCTGGATTCCAGCCATGGAAGAAACTCACAATAAGAGTTTTTCGAGCTGAATAAGTAACCTGTTCTATTAAAGGATCTCTTCAGAAAGTATGAGTTATTCACAAGATATGATCGGTGATAGATGGAGCGTTTGTGATTGGCACCTGTACAGGTGAAAGGACAGCTACGAGTAATTGATGATAACTGAGCGATCACATTGGGAGTGATGTCGCCGGGCCGACTGTTCTCCTTCAAGGCAAATACTACATGTACAAAGACACTTCGGAATGTTTTTTTTTTCTGATCAGGTCTCGCAGTTACCGGCAGTCTTTATCTGCCCCAATCAATCAATCATATGTTGCTTCAGAAAAACAAAGGCTAGAGAGTGAACTTTACGCGTGATCATACCTATGATGTTAAGAAACCATTTCCGTGGACATCATCATCTCATTCATGTCGAAGGCATGAAAGCATGAAAGTTGTGGTCATCTTCTAGTACAAGCTTAGCCAGTCTCGGCAATTCCACAGGATTTTGTCTGAGTGGTATGTATGGTGGCTTCAGTTGGAATGGGTTCCTTCACTCCGATGTAGCACGCGACTGATACACGGGAAGGTGGGAGACTAATGCCTGCCAGTGGGCTCGGAGGATTCGTGCTAAATGTGTTCGAAGATAAAGGTGAAATACTGTTGCTAATTTCTCTTTCCAGCGCTCTAGGCGCGGTCTGGCTCGCTTGGACCTGAACAATCATTAAGGTAGGCATGATGCTCTTGATGTACAACGACATTACTGAAGGGAATACTTAACAGAAGTACCGGACTTACGACGACTCGGGTTGCGGACAAGAGGAAATAGGTCTATATGGAGACGGGTGAGATCATCGGACAACATAGAAATGAAAATCAAGATACTTTGCAATTGGGTGGACTGACGTTGAAGAGAAGTACAGTGATGGGGTAGATAGCACCACTTTCCAAGCTGATATAGATGACGTTGGAATGACCTCGTTTACCGATGATGTGTATACGCACATGATAGTAATGGCGGTGCGATATCTTTTGATCTGCCGTTTGTCAAGCAGGGAGTGACTAGTCCGTGCCACCCACCAGATTCTCCCGGCTCACAATACGCACAGATTAGGATGATGATTTATGTAGGACAAAGTTGCTCACCTGTTGCGAGGGTCATGACAATGTTGAAAGCAAATACACTCCAGAAGAACAACGGGGTGAAAGTAGCCACGGCAAAGGTAGAAATATCGAGATATCTGATCGCAAGGTAGCCCCATACTGCCATCAGTTAGTCGGATATTCTATTGATTGAATAGAATAAAGGAATATACCTGAGTCTGCCGCTAACAATACGCCGGCTGCGATCAGAATAATCCTCCGATTACTCCATACCTTATAGCAACGGTATATCTACAAAGTGAGTCTGCCTCTCATTGCGATCGTAAATTCGGAGAAGCACATACGAGGAGCCCATCAGCAATAAGACTGCCGTATGACAAAGAGAAATTAGTACAAACACAGAATCAATAGAACTTCTACTTGCTTGTTGGTCACATATAGATACCCTATTGGACGGATCTGAGCAACAGCAACAGCTTCACTCATTTGAAGCTTCAGCACCGCTACATAGTCATGAAGCACCCATCGATACACTACGGAAATGTCTGCAACGGAGACAAAAAACATCGCGGTGATAGATAACAAGACGAAGAGATGAGCGGGATTCCGACGGGTGGCGAGGAGATAGGCACAGATGCCGAAGAGGACGATGTGGATGCCTGGAATCGGCAGAGATTCAGCGGAAGATGTAGCTATGTGCACTTGAATTGAACTTCACCGAAGAGGAGAGTCTCCACCTATAGGGAAGATCTATCGTCAATGAGTCGGCCTTAAAGAATATTTGGATATTCTATGACTTACCAGCAATGCGGAAAGGACAGGTGGAACTGTGACTACCAGCCGCTCATACGCATGGGGAGAGACTTCGGTCATATTCCCAGTAGTCAGCGTGTCGTTCTACTTCCACAGCTTGACAGGTAATGCCAAAGGTCAAAGGACAGAGGGAGAAGAGGATCAGTGGGCAATCTCATTGACCTGGTCTTTCTAAAATGTAAAGACCTGTGCTACCTCTTTCCCTGACATCAACAGACGTGGGAACGCTACCATATTCAGGCTAAGTGTCAACATGCGCCGTTGGATATCGAGGGTGGCCGTTCTGAATCGATGATGGCCGAATTGACAGATGGTACTCATTTCCTACGTGAGATGACGCATTTTGGCTAAGAAACTATCTAGCTACTGATGAGACGCAACTTAGAGAGTACTCGGTCAGTCAAGTCGATAAGAGTCAGTTGACAAGAGATGGGAAAAAGATACACGCTCGTGGGTTCAGAATGGGGTTGGAAAGACGCGGAAATCCGGATTCACTATCCGGGTAGAGTCAGATGGACAGGCCAACAAGTCTGCAATCAGTGCATATTACTCCGAATCTGATATAGGTTTCAGCTATGCCAAGACACCGAAGCGGAGTATGACCAGTCAAAGATATCAAGCTTTCAAAGGCGGTATCGGCGCTAAATACTTGTACTGCAGATGAAAGCGGGGCACCGGCGCTGTAGTGAACCATCTCAAAGGTCTAAAAGGCTAGGAAAGGCTATCGCAGTCTCGATTCCTCTGTGGTTCTTTGTCCTTTCGTGAAACTGGCTCTGCGGGGACTGGCTCTGTGGGGGACCGGTCAGTCGAAACGAACGCGCAAAGGACAGGTGTGAGGACTTTTGAGGTGCGACTTTTTTCATAAAAGTAGAGTATAAGCGTATCTCATCAAGTTGACTCTTTGACTTGGGCAAGCCCATTGATAATATATGCACTAATTTCCTTGAATGTCTGAAATTGTCCTGGTGCGTACTGCTCATACGTCGGGCTATCACCGAACGCGATCTTCGCTGTTTTAATCTAAGAACAACGCCATGAGAATGGTAGATTGTCTTTCAATCTATAAGGAGTGCGTACGAGTAAGTCAGCAGTCAGCCCTTTGATTGGGGAGGCGGAGCTTCTCAAGCGATGGGTCCGGTACATCATGTTCCCCAAAAGTGGCACTGCGGAATCCGACGTATTCTAGATGGCGGATTATAAAGGGATTGGGAGATTTCGTTAAGAAAAGAGAAACGTACATAGAGCTCAGCTTCGTAAGGCCAATTTTCAGTCCCAATGTCGACTAGCGGTTCGGATTTGGCGAGAGTGGGATCTAATACTGCTCGAAGGGGATGTGTGAAAATGCAGGCCACTTCACTCTCTTCTGCTTTTAATTCATTCAACAGTGATGGCCGCGTGAGGATTGCAACAACGGGTGTCACCACGATCTTATATAGAGAAATTGCCGGTTCCAATACCGCGACAGTGTGAATGTCCGGCGAGCCTAACGGTAGACCAACCTCTTCGTGGGCTTCACGGTACTGTCGCAGTCATACTCAAGGGTCAGCAATAGTAATCTAGAAGAATACAATCAAGAGACCCACGGCAGTACCAATCAAGCTCGTATCTGTATCATCCGCTCTGCCTCCGGGCAGTGCGGTCTGTCCTGGGTGCGTCCGTAAGGTCTTCGAGCGTGTTGTCAGCAGAACACGTAGATCCCCGGCTTCTTCGTAAAGAAGAATGAGCACAGCACCGAGTTTAGATTTAGGATACCCTGAACTACATCGAAATTGCGTCAGCTGGTAAGTTCGGCCCCTTTCGAGAGGTGACTAACGGACAGATCGGGCCTCTCGCGTGAAGTCGCTAGTAATCGTTTGATGCAGGCGCGGTTAGCTGGAGAAAAGAAATCGAAGACCGTCTCTGAGACGGAGGCGATTGTGAAGTCAGCCATGAAGGTGGAGAACAACCTGGATCTGAGGAAATTGTCGGCGGAGCCGGCTCGGAACACCCCTCTTTTCCGATTTGGTCGGCGACAATGGTTGCCACACGACCTGAACACGATTCAGTTACGTCTTGCTCTGCTTTGAGCTTTTGAAAGGGGGCATAGCTCAGTTGGGAGAGCAGCAGACTGAAGGTTTCTTGCTTTCTGAAGGTCCCGCGTTCAATCCGCGGTGCCCCCATTCGAGCATCAAATACTCTAATGAACTTTTTGTATTCTCGCAAGTCTTGGTGGGTGGGTACAATATTTGGGCAGTATTGCTATCCATGATCAATGACATCAATGAAATGTAGTCAGGATTTGATTCATGTCATTCAGGGTTTGCATTATCTGCATGCAAGTCCAGCACTATACACAGAACCTGACCCTGTTCATGATTGGAAGGAAAGAGGAACAGCATATTTATTATCCACTCTTATCTTTCAGAAATTGTGTTATCAAAGGAATAGAAGAACATAGATGAATTTAGGATGAGCCATACCTTACTTGTGACTTCCACAGCCTGCTTGTCATGTAGGCTTGTGCACAGACTGTAAGTAAACCTTTCTAAATTTTATGTAAGTTGATGTTTCCCTACATTAGGAGGAGCCAAGCTTCAAGCCCTTACAAGAGGTGGTAAATGATAGCTTCTCAGTTTAGACCAAACTAGATTCAGATGTTTGGGTGGTAGAGTTTCTTGTATATGTCAGGGAAGGAATTTATGAAAATGAGTGGAAGAAAGAAGCAAGTAATTGTAACACAGCCATATGTCAGTGATATGTTAGTTACAGTGAACTGTAATTGCATAAGCAGAATTCTTGTACTTCTACCAACTGGTCTAATCAAAACTTAGTCTGATTCTGGTTGCACAAAAGATGCAAGATATTTTCTCATAAATCTGTTACTTTTTTTTTTGAATCTTTTGTATAGAGATTCAGGCTATTGGTACTTGGCTTTCTGCTTCTGGCAACACATCACTCTTCTTAGCTCCTCCCATGCTTCATCATAGTATGAAGCTAAAAATGACAGGTTCAGAACCTTCTGCACCAGTTCAAAATGGTACTCTCAATGCATCTGCACCAGCTACTTACTGCTGGAGAAATGTCAACAGTGTCAAAATATGTTCTGCTGTTGAAGCATGACAAAGACCTGGATTCATTTGGACTCACTGCAAATGAGAGCTTTGGTATGCTTGGAGGATTATCAGTGTCCTGAATGATGAATATAGTCAACCCTAGGTTCAAAACAAGTCAACTGGGTTGCAGCCAGTTATATGCATCTTGAATGGTGAACCAAGAATGTCCAAGCATATTGTGCTTCTGAAGAAACATGCAGTTCACTGACTTAGTCTAGGGCAGTGATCCTGTGCATAGCACATCATTTAGGGCAGTGCAGCCCAATTGATTGGTAGATCCTGGTGTAACCAGGCTGGAGCAGTCATCAATTCATATGATGCAATATCAAATCATGCAGTGTGAATGGCTGTCTGAATGGAACCAAACCAAACCAGAACAAGCACTAATAGTGCAATTGGACTCAAGGCAGCCTAATGATAGTGCAACAAGAATGGAGAAGGCACAATAAGTGCACACTACTGGTACATAGAATAAGGATAGTGGCCCTAGGCCACTAGTGAGGCACAAGAGCTTAAGGAATTTGCCAGACTTGGAGGCTAGAAGTGGGTCCTCTGATGAAGAGGAGGATTGCAAGTTGCATTCAACCTTAACAGTCCAGTTACAACTAGTACTGGATCACTATCTAACAGTAGCTAAGGCATCAATGCATCAGTGACTGCAATCATATGCAGTAAAACACCTATAAATGATGGCCAATAGTGGCCAGACCATGCCTGCAGCAGATTCAATTGAATATATTAAACTATTTGTGCATATATTCAAACTTAAGGTCAAAGAATACCTCAATTGAAAGGCTAAGAGAGGAACATCATCCTCAACAGCAACTCTGGCAGATTTGGTTGATTATGAAGCATTGCATCAGAGAATGCTGGTCATCACTGATGTCATGGACTTGTTGAATGCCCCACAGCAGGCTAATGAGATGCAACAAGACTTTATAAGATGGCAGAATGCTGTGAGACAGTAATGAAGTACTTTAGGAGTGCCCAATATGGCACTGTTGGAAATGAAGACCATCACTATGACACCAGCAGAGCACAAGCAAGCATAGCTGGCCATGAAGGCTAAGACACATTACAAGCAGGTAACTATAAAGGAAGAAGTTATTGAACCTCTTGAGCAAACACCATTGCAATTTAAGTGACATGTAGACCTGTTAGATGACTGGAATGACTATGTTAATTATTAATGCATTCAAAATCAGAACTTGTATGAGTTTGAGAAGTTGTTAATAGATGACCAAGGAGTTATATATTTAAAGAGTGTGATAATGTAACATGCATAGATGAGATGCAGCAGCAATTTGTGGCCAGAACTGCAAATTCAAACAAGGATCTGGATAGAAGTGATGACAGTGATGGTGACCAAGAGGATGGCCAGAGAGGTCATCAACCTAATGGCTAAGATAATAGGAGTTGTTGTAGTCTAGAGCAAAATTCTAGTAAACCACTAGGAAAACCACCATCAGATGAGAATTCTGAGAATTGGTGTTAGCAATGCCAAGAACTCAAGCCACTATACAAAGTACCAAGAGCATTTTTAACATCTGCATCACATGATTTATGGGCAAGTACCCCAGGAATAAATGAAGTAGTGAGGATTTATATAGATTATATGCATGCCTGCTTGAATAACCTGGTTGTCAGAGGACCTATCTCTCTCCACCTTTCACCTCTTTACTCTATTATGATTTTCCTTTGGTCTCCTCCTTTAGCCCTTCCTTTTGGCTCTACTTTCAGTCCTCTAGCCTCAATCCTACTTTGTCAATAATCCAAACAAGTTCCCAACCCAGCAGATCAACAATGTCTGGCAACTTCTCGAGTTTGGTCATTTTTAGAGATTTTGCTCTTTTAGGTTTCCTTGTGGCTGATTGTGGCTTTTGTGTACTGCAAAGTTTCTTTCCATGCATCAGAAGCCTCTAAAGCATTGTTCCTGATATAGACAATCCTCAGACTTGTTCTCTTTGGATTTTCCTTTGTTAGATGAGTAGTTAGACTGGTAGTCAACTGTACAATACTCAATACACTTTGGATCTCCCTCTGCCAGCTGTGTGACTGAGCCATAGCCTTCAGAGGTCACCCTTACAGCAGAACAAGTCTTCAACTTTGGTCTAGGAGCCCCCCTTTAGCCTGCTTGAACCCCCTTTCTTGCTGCTATTTGTAAGGGTGACCTCTGGGGGCTGTGGCTCAGTCACACAGCTGGCAGAGAGAAATCCAAAGTATATTGAGTGTTGTACAGATGATTACTGGTCTAACTACTCACCTGGCAGAGGGAAATCCAAAGAGAACAAGTCTGAAAATTCCCTATGCCAGGAGTGATACAGGAAAGGCCTAAAGAGGCAAATCTCTGAAAATGATCAAACTCCAGAAGTTGCCAGACATTGTTGATCTGCTGGGTTGGGAACTTGTTTGGATTATTAACAGGGTAGAATTGAAGCTAGAGGGTTGAAAGTAGGACCAAAAGGAAGGGTTGAAGAAGGAGAATAAAAAAAAATTATAGTGGGGCAGAGAAGTGAAAGGTGGAGAGAGATAGGTTCCCTGACATCACACCCTCTCTAGTGTGCAGCATCTCAACATGCAGGGTAGAAGAAGCCTCAGATGGCTTAGGAAGCATTAAAGTGTTGTTGATAAAACTCTTGGACTAGAGCAGGTGCATGGACATTCTCCTGTAGTTCCCAAGATATATCCTCAATGCCATAACCCTTCCACTTCACCTTGAACTGAAGCTTATGCTGAAAGAGATGACTGTTCAGAATCTCCTCCATTTCATACTCCTCCTTGTAGTTGATCAGAACTGGTGGTGGTGGTGGATTTGGACAGCGGCCAAGAATAGAGTCCTTAGGGGCAGGAAATAGCTTTACCACATTAAAGACTGGGTGAAGTTGGTGCATCCTCACAGGTAGCCAATATGCTAGAGGGCCTATCTGTTGTTCAACCATAAATGGTCCCAGATGGCAGTGAGATAGCTTTTGTGAGGGCCAAGTAGTCATGATATCCAATCCATCCAGATATACTTGATTCCCTGGCTTGTACTGTGGTGCTGGCATGCATTCTCTGTCATAGTATTGGGCCATGTCATCCTTTGCCTTAGCTAATGTTGCCTTTGCCTCCTCCTGTGCAATTCTCATCTGATCCACAAACTTGTTCACTGACTTGTTCTTTAATAGATGTGTACAAGGCTCAAAACCCATCTGAGAATGACAGCCAGTGTCCAGGAAGATTGGGGACATCTGTGTGCAGTGTGAATGTGGTTGTTATATTGGAACTCTACATCTGAAAGCAGCTCATCCCAGTCATCTTGCCGCTTGTTGCAGAACAAGTGCAGATACTGCTTTAGCTCCTGGTTAACATGCTTTGTCTGGCCATCAGATTAAGGATGGTAGAGAGTGGAGGTGTGAAGCTTCACATTGAGAAGGTGGTAGAGCTCTTGAGTAAACTCTGCAACAAACTGCAGTTCTTAGTCAGAGACATAGGTGTCAGACAGGCTATGCAGCTTCCAGACATTCTTTCAGTAGAGATTGGCAGCTCCCATAGCAGAGCATGATGTGTGGGTGGGAATGAAATGAGCTCACTTACTACAAAGGTCCACTACTACCATACTGGCATCATATTCATGAGCATCTAGTAGCTCCACTATGAAGTCCACTGAGGATATGCTCCAGCACTCTGCAGGGATAGGGAGAGGATGAAGCTGTCCCATAGAGAGTTGATGACGAGGTTTAGTTCAAAGACAGAGATTATAGATGCTGGTGTAAGAGCCAATTGTACCATGACATCTGAGGCCACCAGTAGTTGCAGGATACAATGATAAGCCCCAAAAGATTCCAATTGTGAATAGTTATTAATTTTAAATTTTTCTTGTTTTTTTTTGTGATGCAACAGATCACATGACTCAATATGTGATGACATGTGACTTGATAAAAATCACAAAAATCATGTTCAGTAGTCATAGTTCAGGACATTCTTTTTTGGAAAAAGAGTAGTATTAGAAAAAACTGTCTAAAAAGAGGCTTACTATGACCTCATAGGCTCCACTTGACAGCTACATATTTAGGATAGTAGGAGAAGAAGAAAGCTTACCAAACACTCCACCCTAGTAGTATATAAGATGTACAAAAAGCAGGAAAAATAACAATGTTCTATGAGAGACATTCACCCTCACACTATGGTTCTACACTCTATGCTCTAAATTGCCCTTGCATAGTGAGTTGACAGCTATCACTAGTGCCACCTCTGTCAAATCTTTCTACATTTTAAATCTACATTGCTTTCAATAGGCAATCTATGTGCAAGGCAACCATTGCTAAGCAACTATGTCACCTTTGCAGCATTTCTATGTGCCTTTTGAGGCATAGTTTAGTCCTGCACTAAGCACTACATGCAAAGCACCATGCCTTTTGAGGCATAGTTTAGCCAAGAAAATACAGAGCAGCGCTACCACCCCTTCTTTCCTTCTGCCACTGATGCCTCTGCCACCTTTGCAAATCTTCCTGTTCAAAGGGTCTATTCATATACCAAAAGCTGTGCAAAGCTGACACCACCACCACCTCATCCAGAGTACCTTCCCTCCTATTTAAGTTGCATGAGACAGTTGGCAAAATCATTGGCAACAACCGTTGCCAAGCCCATCGACAATAACTGTCAGCAAAAAGGGTTGGCAACACTGGTTGGCAAGAACATTGCCAAGACCGACCTTAAAAAGAGAAGTTTAGTATCTGAGAGGTTTCCTCAGACACACCTACTTCTGGATCCCACTATTCCCTCTCATCTAGCAATTCTACTATAGTCTCTTCACAAACCCAGTAGCTTACTTAGCTAAAAAGCAATCTCTACATTGCCTACAAGTTGAATCTTTAGGAACCTGCCAGAATCTGCCTTTTATATTTTTGTGCTTTGGATTAGTTATCAATTCCTTATAAGTAGCCTATAATCTACCTACATTCTTTGATAGGTTGTTTGTGTCTTGAAACAAGAGCTCATGTAGATCTCTCTCTTTCAAGCATGCATCTTGACAACCAAGCATGCTATCAATGAGCTCTAAAGTCTTTCACCTGCCTGGATGACCAGCAATGCAGGAGTCATAATGCTGTTCTACAATTTGCCTTTGGAGTTCAGAGATGTTAGAGACATAAATGTGCCCTCAGAAGATGAGCAAGTCATCCTATAGGGCCCATTCTTTTACTCCATTATGTTGATTGGAGTTGACAACAAGGTTTGGTCTAGAGACAGAGGTCACAAGTGCTAGTGTAAGAGCCAATGTACCATGATATCTGAGGCCATTAGTAGTTGCAGGATACAAGCTTCAGAGTCTTTCACCTGCCTGGATGACCAGCAATGTGGGAGTCATGATGTTGTTCTACAATTTGCCTTCAGAGTTCAGGAATATTAGAGACATATATGTGCCCTCAGAAGATGAGCAGGTCATCCTGTAGAGCCTATTTATCTGTGCATACTGATTTTACTCCATTATGTTGATTGGCATGCAGGGCCATAGCTGCTTTGGCCACAACATCCTGCTGTGTGCCCTCACTATTTCCTCCTTGTATATCTTTAAGGATGTTCACCTCATCCTCTTAGACTGCCATACCTTCAAGAGCACAAATAGCAAACAGCTCTGGCTTGAAGAGGACAATGTTGTTGTCATCATCCATCTCTGTGCCATGGTAAGCTCATCAAAACAGTGCATCTGGCTTGCTCATGCTCTGTCTAGGTTTATAGTGCAGTGAGAAATCAAAGTTGGCCAGATACAAGGACCATCAAGCTTGACAGCAATTGAGCTTCTTTGCTGTTTGAAAGTATTGAAGGTTTTTGTGGTCAATGCTGCCACTTCTCAAAGGATTGAATAATTGTGAGCATCTCCTTGTCATAGATCTCGTAGTTCCACTCCACTGCATTCAAGCTCTTTGAATAGAAAACTATGGAATGCCACTTACCATCCTTCTTAGACTGCTGAGACAGTACTGCTCCAGTGGCAAAGTCTGAGTTATTAGCTTCAATACAGAAAGGAGCGTAGTCATTGGAGAATAGGAGGACAAGTTGAGAGGTAACAGCTTGTTTTAGAGCATCAAAGGCAGCTTGCTGCAGTGCTCCCCATTGCCAAGCAGCATCCTTAACTATAAGGTCAAAAAGAGGACGTGCATGGTGTGAGAAGTCTTTGATGAATTTTTGGTAGAAGTTGGTGAAGCTCAAAAAGGCCTATACTTCCTTCTTGTTCTTGGGCTCTGGCCACTCTGCTACACCAGCCACTTTCACAGGGTCTATCCATGTGAGATGATTAGCCCAAGGTACTTGACCTTAGTCTGCTCAAACTTGCACTTTTCAGGCTTGAAGCAGAGCTGGTGTTGGCAAAGGTGTTCCAAAACAATGTATGTGATCCATTGATGCTCCTCTAGTGTTCTGGTATAAATGAGGATATCATCAAAATAGACACAGACCATGCCTTCTGCAATCAAGTCACAAAAAATATTATTCATCATTGTCTGGAAGGTGGCAGGGCTATTTATGAGCCTAAAGAACATTACCAGAGGTTCAAAGAGTCCACAGTTAGTTTGAAATGCAGCCTTCCACTCATCTCCTTCTTTGATGC
>JABAKA010000035.1:0-39414 GCA_018857285.1 Termitomyces sp. Mi166#008
CATCAACTCGCCAACCATAGGAATCAGAAGCCAGGTCTTGACTACGTCGGAGATCATTGCTCAGTACACGCTACGAAAAGTGGGAGGATGTTCTATAATTTCAAACATAGGGAACCTGTGGCGATGAAAGGAGGGATATAATGGCACTCTGCATTGGGTGACGCCGTTGGTAGAGGTTTTGTTGGCAGGGTCTGCATGCAGGCGACACTGACACTAATATTCGTTGTAGTAAATGGAAGATTTGCCAAGTGAACGCTGGCTCACATTTTTAGTATACATAGGCGCAACCGATTGGACGCAATGCCGTCACAGGAAACAAACGTGCCTCAAGTATGTACAGCCAAAAGCATCAAAAACGGGCATGATCCCTGAACCACATGTAGTCGATATCATTAGAACATCGATGTAGGCTTGACGTCAAACGAGCCATTAGCTTTGAGCGAGCCGATGATCAGGAGTTCTTCAAGAGCTGCGAAGAGATCCCAAAGTCCGATATCCGACGCGACGTACGGCTCACGTGGTAGCGGTTTCTTGAGTGTTCCACCACTTTTCAACTCTTCTACCGAATGAATTCCCCAGATACAGCCTCTCCCATATCTACCGACACCGAGTCTCCGCCGCCTGAAGAGATTAACGCCCAACCCAGCTCCAGCAGCAACTTTGGCGCTCATCTCGTCAGCCAGATCAGTCAAACATTCGCTGGTGGATCTAAGCGTCGTCTTCCTGGTGGCACGTCAGTTGGAGGACCCTCTGCTATGCGCGATCCGAAGATGAGGCGTAAGATTGAGCAGGCTAAGGGGGCGAGTACGGGTCTGGTGAATACTCCCTGGGACAGCTCGAAAGAGACCAAACGTGAAGAGAGGGAGTTGGTTGATCATCATCTCGTCGATTATTTGAGGAAAGGTGTGTAATTCTCTCTTGAAAGATTGAAGAGGTAGTCTGATCTGGCTTGTGAATACTCAGAGATTGGCGATCCTTTCCACGATGCTTCGATTCATAAACTCTCCTAGTCTCAAAACGCGGTCCTTGACCTGGTATTCACACTTTTTCTCAACTCACTTTATTCCATTGTTGAATGATCTGGTAGCTTCAAACCTTGCATTGACTATCTGTATCATACCATACCCTTGTAACAACACGTAATGCTGTCTTGATCTCTTGAAATCGCAAATAAATACTCCAATGAAACATTCCAAACATAACACTACACATAACTTATCTCGTAAATTCGTAAACGAAGATTGTACAAAGTTCCAGGAAAACATGAAGTGCAGATAAAGCGTCACATGAAAACAAAAATATCCCATCTACTCGGTAGTTTGTTTCGTTGATTTTTTCTTTCGGGGCGATCTCCGCAAGGAGAACATATGCGACAACGTCTCTTTGCCCTTAATTGAGGGCCGTCTCGGAGTATTTATCTGTTGTCTGCTCGCTATAGCCTCTGACAAATTCGTCTGCATGCGCCTTAGCGCCACTCCGCCTTCCTCTTGTGCAAAGTCAAATCCACGATCGGGCGAAACAATCCCGGTGGCCAAATCGGTGCGACTTGCAGCCATATTGACCGACGCGCGTGATGCACGGCGTGGGTTGATTAAGGATGATGAACTCTCGTTAAAATATGATCGGGAGGGTGTCCGTCGTGAGGCGGCAGAGCCTGGCCGACGGAGGGCTTTGAGGTGGTGAATGTGAACATCATGGGCAAAGTCACGATTTGGTTCGTATTTGCTGATGTAGCGCATGATATCGAAGTCGTCTGGTGTGTAGCCGGCTTTCCACGATCGTGCAATAAAGCGAGGTGCTAAAGAGAGGAAGAATGTGATAGGCATGGAAAGCCAGAAGTAGGGTGATGTGAGTAAGATGTAATAGCTTCCGTAGAGATGTGTGACTGCGTATCCAGGAGAGATGGAAGAATAGATTATCTAGCGGGAACAGTAAAACCAAGGCCATTCAGTATCAAGTACAGGAACTTACTGTGAATATCCAGACGATAACAATGCCAATGAACACGAGGAAGAATATCCAAGCATTCCAGGCCTTTGCGCTGAAACCAGTGAAGATGTTGACAATCATAACAGCAGTAAGCGCCATAGTCTGACCGTTATTGAGTATGATACAATCTCGGATGTCAGGATACTCACTGTAGAGAATTCTTGCAGATATACACCATAACCGTCCGATCGTGCTGTTGGTGATGGGAAATACGAGTAAAAAATGATGAAAAAGATGATAACAGACTGCAACGATCGTGTATCAGCATTAGCACTGAATCGAGCTAAGGACTGTGCTCACTTGGTATAAGCCGTCCAAAAGATAAATGAAGAAAGATTTCATGCCAAACCAGGTTCCCCTTCGTCCAAAGTGATACAGCTCTGGCACCGCCATCAAAACATGATAGTCTATTATGAGTATTGTGAGTAGAAAAAGATGAGTCGTGAAGCAAATTTGACATACCAAGGATGCGGTCGAATACGCCAATACCAATTACAGGGGCAATTGTCCAGATTGAATTCCAGAAAAGAATGTAAATGTAGTCAAAGACGCTGGGAGTTGACATTAGCACAACATGGAACAAGCCTCAGCTGCGATTGACCCACAAATTTCCGCTCCAACCATCATAAATCTGGAACCACCATAGTACACCAACAGGGACGACGTTTTTGTAGAAGAAGTTCAAGATCCTGTAGACGAGTTCAGCAAAGGGACTCTTCATAGGAAAAAGGATTGAGACGTGCATGGTTCCGTTACGAGCGTACGACCAATGGCCATGGACGAGCAAGAGTTTCTTCAGGAATCGGAACTAAGCGAACGGTTAGAAGATATAAATGAAACACAGAGTAAAGATGAACATACCTGCGCAATGGCGTAGTCCGACGAGTTAACAGCCTGCAATCCCTCTTCACCGGATATTCCGACACCGACATGCGCAGCCTGAATCATGCTGACGTCGTTTGCTCCATCGCCAATGGCGAGTGTCATAACACCGAGACCATCTTTCACCAAACGCACGATGAGAGCCTTCTGGAGGGGCGATACACGGCAACAAACAACGGCCTCGCACGATGTTGCCAGACGAAGCAGCAAGTTCTTGCTTTCTACATCCTCGAATGCCTATAAAGAGGAAGGTTGATCCAAGCCATAATTATAAAAAGCTGTAGAGACGTACATCACCAAGAGCAGCTCCATCTATAACGAGAACAAACGCGCCTGGGCGTTCCCCATTGCCCACACCGACAATAGAGGCCCCTGTTTGGATACGTTGAAGAGGGATGTGAGGTTCGCGGGACGATGTCGAGGGACGAGGAAGGTCGGCAGAGGTATCGGAGAAAAATCTGTCCATAGCATATATCATTTGTTGGTGCACTGTGCGTCCCGCAACGCCTCCACGGATAACAATAATATTGGAGTCATTCGCAATCAGGTTGGTGCTCCGTCCGATGGCTGAATAGGAGAGGCGTTAGAAGGAAGGTTCATTTTTCGATCAAGAAGGAAATAACCGACCTATGGCAGTCTCGAGCTTGTCCCCAGTGGCGACCCAAATACGAATACCGGCTCGTTTAAGGTCAGCTATTGTTTCAGGTACACCGTCCTGTAGACGATCTTCGATGGCTGTTGCACCAAGGAGCCGAAGTTCTTGTTCCAAGTCACTGCACACAGCTTCAACCTTTTCCTCCCTGCCCTCCAATGCAAGGGACGCCTCATGATATCGTTTGCTCCAGTCAGAGTAGTCCGCCTCTGTTCCACAAATACACCGTGAGCGAGAATTCATCGCAGGAAGTGAACGAACTGCTTACCAGATATGACTTTGTACGCCAGGGTGAGGGTCCTAAGGCCCGAATTAGCAAATTCACTCAAATGCGCCTCGGTCTCAGTTATAAGCTCGTGTTCGCTGTCTTTTAACCGCTGGAAGACGATATTGTCCGCCCCCTTAGTGAGCAGGAAGATCCTGCCGTCATCCCCTCCCATCTTGCGCACGACAACACTCATCCTCTTCCTCGCACTCGTAAACTCAAGAATATTCAACAACTCATACTTCTCGACCTCAGGGGTCGACGACGGAGTGCGAAGCGACAGAACCTCCTTATCACGCCCACAAAAGACGAACCCAACATCCGCGGCAGCCTGGACAAGTGCGGCTTCGTCAGGGGATTGAGACTTGTACTCGATTTCCCCTGTGACGGGATCGGTGGAGGTCACGACGGTGTGGCACAGCGCGAGTACAGTGAAAAAGCCATTCAGGAGCCGAGAATGTGAGGCATTTTCCGAGTCAGGGTCCGCAGAGACCGAAGCTTCGATATCCTGTGCCAACGCGGCGTCTCTGAACCGAATACGCGTTTCGATGACTCTGTTTTGCTCTTTTTCCGCCACCCTTATCTCATCCTCCGAGGGACGTTGAGGTTGAGCAAGATTAGAACCGGAAGATTGGTGGGCCGCCCAGAGGTCGACGTTTACCTCCACTGGCACGACGTTTGTGACGCTGGCGATCGAGGGGGGTTTGGTTGGTAGTTTCTCATCCAAGGTTTCTGCCGTTTCTTCCTCAGCATCACCCCGGTAGGCGCGCCCTCCAATAGAACATTGACGGAACACCATCAAGTTCTAGTATTTTATTAGTCGAGGATACAAAGTAGGGGTAAATGATGGATAGGTTACCTGGGTAAGGGTCCCCGTCTTGTCTGAGAAGATGTACTCAATCTGTCCAAGGTCATCTGCGAGGTTCCAACTCCTACAAATGGTAGCTTGCCCGGTCTTCTCGTAATATATGTCCCCATCGAAATAGATAAAAGCAGCCTGACACGTGCGCACAAACTCAATTGAGATGTAGAGGGAAATGGGAATAATGGTTTGAAATCTGTTAGACGAATGAGAAAGCGGACAGGACAAATAAGACGCCCAAAAGAGGAACACGCACGTCAAAAGTGAGTAGACCCAGGTGACCAAGCCGTTGATACGAGGATTATCGTCTGATTGAGTATCACCGTAAAGCCAAGGTGCGTCTAAAGGGAAGTACTTGACTTCGCTCAACGAATCGGCAATTGCATCAACAGTGGCTAGAACTCCCAGAATACAAAGGTTGACAATGCTGAGGTGTCGTAAGATCAAAATACAGCCGAGTATTAGTATAGAGGACTCACACTTGAGGATTCATTTGTCGCTCGACCTTGCTGCGTTTAGATGGAGTGCCTCCGGAGTTCAGGATAATCTTGGTGTCCTCGCCAGTGAACATGACAACACCGATAGCCCATCGCGTGTTTCTCAACACAGTCCCCCGTAACAGAGTGACCGACAAATCTACCGGTGATGTCTCCTCTTTGTATGTAACGTTAGCCTGAACACGATACATATCCACGTCGGGCCGGTCACAGTTTATTCGGAACGAGTTGTCCTTGCTCGCACACGATGCCGCATCTCGAAGATGAGCCAGAGAAGCTACACCATGTCGCGATTTGAGATTCGTCTCTCCATCAAGATTTTTAGTCTCTACGAAAGCGACATCGCCGTCCTCTGACGTCGCACAAAGCATAATATCGGCCGGGATCTGTTCGTTGTCCATGATCTTGACAAAGTCCCCAACTTTGAGGTCCTCCCATAGAACACGTTGCCAATGTGGCTGCATCCCTTTTCGTTTCTTGTCTGGACCGTCAGAGAGGGTTCCGTTGGCCTCTACGTCAGAATCCGACTCATCGCGAGTGTCGTCCACATGTGGTTTATCCCTGGTTTTCCGCCCTAGTTCAGTCAAACCACGCACAAAAGTTTTGCTTTTGCTCTCCATAGGATTCCCATTCTTCCAATCTCCACCCTCCAGTACTTCCACTGTACTATGATTGACGCGCCGATCGGATTCATGTCGTTTTATGTCTTCGTATCCATCCTTGACGGCAGTAATTAGTATGATGATGATCAAGGGTAACAGGGCAACCGCGGGTGATATCGTGGAGAAAACGCGAAAAAATTGAAGAATGGATATAACAAGGAAAAACCTGGTAGGATTGTGAATGTGAAGCAAGAAAAAGATCAAGTTGTACAACACGCACAAGTTGGCTATACGCCTAAATTGTTCCAAAAGATTCCGAGGCAGAAAGGTTATGATTGTGTACTTCGAGGTGATAACCTGGTTGCTTGTATAGATAGAACCTGATTTGGGCTTGCCCTTACGATCGAAGTGGTGTTCAGGGACATCCTCGTTGACATAAATTGTGCGTGGCGGACCAGGTTCCCTTTTTCGAGAAAAAAGAGCTCCAAGACTGAGCCCGCTCACTCGAGCGTACCAACTTTTGGTTGGTTTAGCATCGGCCATGACCAAGGACGGTGACAGCGAAGAGATGGCGGAGGGGGTCACAGATGCATCATCAAAGTCGTCTAGTAAGCAGTCTTGATGGAATTGAGTGTGTGCTCAAATCATCCGTGTCGGATTTGATTCGCATCATGTGGAACTGCCCGTGAAGGTTTGAACGGTGACAAATACGAAATGACGAATCCCGCCGGCGCTAGAGGCGCTTAATCCATATTTCCTATGTTTATCGGGTGAGTTTGTTTTCACGTCATCAACCGCCTTTCATGAGCTCCCGCTCGACCAGAACATGTCGCATTTTGGACACCTACCACGTGCACTTTCTGCGAGTGATACATCGGTGGTTCTTGACGTGGATCAACTGCCACTTGAATGATAGTGAAAAGCCTGAACGGGAAGGCTGCACAGCATTTTTGATCCTCCATGACGCCTTGTTCAAGGTTCAGGCGGGCCATGCCGCGGCGGATGTTCAATTTCCCATGCATTTTGGTACTCAAGTTGCAGGCTGGCTCCAACTGGTACTCCTCCGGCTCTTCTTTTTCGAATTTCATCGACACGCAACAAAGGATAAAGTTTCAAGCTCAAGGTTTGTCCAGAAATGAGGTTTTCATGACAGATTTTCGGGCTTTCTATCGATAAGAAGCCCCTAGAGTCTGTGGGTTTGAAACGAAAGAGACGTTGGCAAGAGGATGCAAAGGGGGTCGATGAGCTTAGGCTTATTTCATGAAACATTCGATATCGATTTGTTAAGTGGTCTGTTCCAACATCAATTTAGCAGGTGGTGCTGGCGTCTGCCACCGACTTGACCTCGTAAATCGACGGGAATACTGGCGTTTTCGCTCAATTACCAAACCCCTTGCTTCAGCTCGATCACATCGCATCCATGTATCACGAACCTGCGGTTCTGTAACAACCGATTCTGTCTATCTTCACCTGCTTGTCTACCAGGTATCGGTTCATCTGCTTGATGCTTTGCATAAACCAGACGCCAGTGGCTTACGGCTTTCCTTTATCTCGTTATCAACAGTCGCGGCAGACAGAAGAATGTGCCACAGGTTGGTGCTACCACCAAGGTCGAAAGTGAAACCTAGGAGAATTTACTCCTCCGAGAGCAATTGGAGGAAAAATTGTTATCTTGACTGGCGAGTGACGCGCAAATGCGTCAGCTAACGTTTCTCTCAAGGCATTGAGGCACACGAAAGCAGTATAGTAGTACAAGTACATGCATCGTATCAACAAACTGCTAAGACATCGTTTCCCAGTGAAAATTTGCCAAAAATGCCAAAACTGCGCTCATTCTCCTTGCTCTTCCACATCTGATCATCATACTCGAAGGCGTAAACGGACACATGCGGATCGTTCCTCGACGCACAATTCAAATTAGCAAGAGCTGTCCGTTCAGCTGAAGGAGAAGCACTGCTGGTTCCATCTGCTGGTCCACGCGATGGCCATCCAGATCTTGAAAAAACAAGTTAGGTGTCGTATATGGAGCCTCGAGTTCAAAATTTCGAGCTAGCTTACTCTGTAATTGTGATTTTCTTGCCTGGACAAGCTGCCTTTAAAGCTGGAATCACTGTTGTTCCAACGAAGTCACCAGCGTTCTGGGCGGCGACATGACCGTCATAGAAGGCACTGTTATGCCAGAAACGAAAGTCAATCGCGTAAATGTAACATGAGCGAAGGAAACAAGCTTACTGTGCGTTCGCTGCAACAAAATCTCCCCCGCATAAAATTGGATTGCTTATGTATTGTACCCAGCTATGGGCAGTTGAAACTGGCGTGAAGACACCCATAGATGTCAAAAAATCTACGAAAGGCCTATGATTAAGGATACCCTGCATTGACAATATATGATACACACTCTTAGCGCGATGAACTTCGGAGATGATCGCGACAGAGAGGTCGACGACCTAAATAATCTGAGGGGATGAAGCGAGGAAAGAAAAGAAACACCGTACCTCATTTCCGATGGTAAGCCCTACAAACCTAGCGGGTCCATACCTGTGGTATGCGTCACGAAATGCCCTGAGATCGTTGCTAGGTCTTGGGGTAAGCCGCACGTTATAAACGTATTGAGATATTGATTGCATACTCAGTCACAGCCATATTTGCATGAACACTCCCCTATCAGTCCGACATGAACATATTCAGGCATTGAAAAATAACGAAACTTCGTGAGAACACACTGGAATGTATATCCCTGCGAGAACAGTAAGTCCTGCGTGTGCCGCCGCTGTCGATGCCTTGTCCAAAGCGTCGCAATCGAATCCAAGAATTCTTAGGGACTTGAAACCGCTGGTTTTGACGACATGCGCTAACTCGTTCCACTACATGTGCCCAAAACTATCAGGATCTGTACTCATCCTGCGAGGAGACCAAGTCGCTTGACCTGTGCTTGAGTTCGACACGTGTAAGTCGATGTACCACCAACGCCATTGGAGACAGTTATCCCTGAAAAATGATTCAGAGCAAGGACACGAGTAAGATTGACAGCAATCAGGGACAGAGAGAAGAGAAAGGAGCGTATAATCATGATCTAAGTCGGTGTGTAGCGCGACTCGAGTGCGAGGTAAAGTATTTGAAGACTTTATACTTACTACCTTGGTCGGCAAGGGCCTCGAAGGGAGAAGGGTAAACGAATTTGATAAGATTAGACTTCTTGAGCTTCTTATCCGAGGTGAGAGGTATATAGCTCCTAAGGTGGACGAGAAGGGCTACGCCTTGACTGAGCCTCGGAATCCGGATGTTGCACTCCTGATTCCTTCGTTATGGCCTGCCTCTCCCAAGACCTCTAAGAACATTCGACTTTCGAAAGGATAATCATAGAGGGTACGAATGATGGAGAATCGATTTGGGCTCTGTCAATGTCATATCATCCGCACCAGGTCATGGATGTCACTAAATGAATGTAGTCGTCAGGTCGTTATCCCATGCTATCAACCGGTTACTGGATGTTGTCGACTATTGTACTCACATTGAAGTGACGCCACACCCTACAGCCAGCTCCCCTATACCCGCGATGCCCTCGTTTGCGGAATTTTCTGACGAAATTCTCAATTTTATCTGCAAAAATATCGCTTCCTTTCGCGATCTACTCTCCTTTACTTTATTTTGCTTTAGTTCCAAAACGCGTACTGGAGATCGTGGTTCCTAATCATCACCATCGTCGTATATGCTGCTCCTTTGGACGCCCCCAGCTCTGGGGAACCTTGGGGACACGGTCAAAGATAGCCAGACTTGTAGAAGACTTGATATCATGGGAATATTCGTTTACCTCTTCGCTAGATTTTTCGTCGGATAGGAAGGTTTCCCAGTGGTCGGGACAGTAACAACGTTTCGTAATACCTCTCACTCCTGACACAACGCCGTTAAGGTAATGTCTGCACTGGAACAATAAATAAGCAGCTGGAGAGCCGATAGGACCCAATTTCTCGAAGCAATCGTTATCAAATGTCACAACCTCCGTCAATTGCATATAGACCTCGATCAGGGCGAATCTTCGGGTAATTTTTCCGCCTACGGATTTGACCACATCGCATGTATGCTTGCTTCCACGATCTCTGTTGAATCCTAGGCGGAAGATGCTCATAAGTTAATCCAACTTGCTACCTGGCCCGATCTTAGACGGCTCAGCACAGAAGAGACGTACTTAGCCAAAGTCTACGAACGCTTCTTCCGCGTCCATAATCGTCTGGAGAAACTATCTGTTCAAGGCACTCCACCATTGATTTTCCCGAGCAATGTCGTCTTTACGAACCTTCCGCGTGTCAACACCTTAGCTATTAGTTATATAGCAGAGGTAGATATCATAATAGTAACATAGTAACACCCTCTTTGCTTTGTGGGTACCTCGATCGAAGCGCCTGGACCTTGTGTGAGATAAGAAGTTACATTAGCTTAGTTGCACGCTCCCAGACCCTCAGACCTCGTCGATTTACTCCTGCCCAGAAACCGTTTCCCCTACGGTGACCGTCTAGCGATTCTGCCTGAACTCACCGATCTGAGCTCAGTGGACGTTGGATTCTGAAAGCTCTCCCAATGTAAAGGTTCTCCAGCCGCGGAGCTAGATTAAGCAGTTCAATATCGCCACTCGCTCGCTGGCAGCTTGCTCTCGCTCTCTTCGTCGTGTCAATGTCACATCAGAATTAGAAGGAAGCACATAGATCGTCATTGAATGCTCGCAAGATGGGAAAGGGATAGGTTATACCCGTGTGGAAGGACGTCAGGCTCTTACATGAGACTGGGGATGGCGATTTCACGAGTTTTGATCTGAAAATGACTCACCGCAGACACTTGAGTGACAGCCTAAGCTCGATCGACGTCTCATTGGATGTGCGACCGAGGGAGAACGTGCATTAGCCTCTACGAGAACAAGGAAAGTATAAGTATGATGAAGTACGTGGGGTCCCAAGCGTCTTCCAGATTACCAGTCATGTAAAATATGTTAGCAATGATAGAAGCGTATACGTAGTAAGCAAGGTCTGCAAATCACTTTGCAGATGAATGACCAAGTGAAGTCCCGAGACGGTGTAAGATAAGAGAGAGCAAAAATATCTATGACTGCGCAGAAACCGTAGGCACCCCCTCACCCTCAACATCGCTTGACACGCGCACATCTTTACGAGGAAGACGTACGAACGTGAGAAGGGCAAACGAACATGTAATCGATGTCATTGAAAGTATAAAAATCGCTCGCGGAAAAGTCGCGACTGTTTTCGTGTACACCAGACCGTACATCGCGGGGCTGATGATCTGTGATCTGCATGCGCCACCAAATGTCAGTCAACAATTTGAAATTAACAATCAGGAATGACGGATGATCATGTGAAGCAAAAGTCGAAGAAAAGGAAATGACGTACGACAGAGCTTGAAGCACGCCTAGTGCTCCAAAAAGCCTTCCAGACTCCGTGCCGCCACGGCGACGGTACAGTGCGAGCGCAACACTCTGTAATGCCGGGCTAAGACCCGCACCCATGCTTGCTGTTATACTGAAGCCAGTGAATGCGAGTGCAGTAGGCGCCAATGCCATGAGAGTATATGAGACGACCTCAATAAGTAGCGAAACATGCGCGAGACGAAGATCGAAGGCTGCTGAATGAGGCACTTTCGTCACAGCCTCTCGTGAAGAACCCGGCAATAGAGGTTCAGCTTCAGGACCCCCGCTAGGTCTAGATTTAGGCTTGAGAAGTTTAATGAAAACTGTACGTCAAAGATCAGAGGATTTCGAGACACAGGATAAAGATGTGGTCATACATGGAAGGATGACGGCCAAGAAAAAGGCGCGTGTGGCGCCAACAAGGGTGAGGAAATAACCCAGCTAGAGTAGTCATTCATCAGTAAAACCGATCATGCGATGAGGTTTCGACGCAAAAGACCGACCGTTTCCGATGACCAGCCGAATGTTGCTGCTGTAAATTGAAACATGGTAGTGTAGGAGCCCTGATAAAAATTGACTGATGCTTTAGTTTTTTTAAGCTTGCACAAATGACAACCCCACCATAATCGATATTGCCAATGCATATACACCAGCCACAATCGTCAAATTCCAATCTTTTTTCTTCCTCTTCAGTGGATTTTGACCTGGAGCCATTTCCTTGAAATCCGGCAAGAACACGCTCAAGGGAGATAGAAATGCGAAGAGCCGCCTTATCCGCACAAGGGCACCGGCTGCCAAATTTTCTGAAGTGTCGCGGAGTTCGGAATCATGCTTAAGGCGCGACTGTTCCATCTGGGACTTGAGCAAGGATTCCGGAAGGACAAGACATACGATGAAGGCGTATATTAGGTGAATACCGGCTGCAGCATAGAAAACAGAGAGAGGGGATCCAGTGAAGCGAACGAGGAGACCGCCGAGAGATGGACCGATTGCCATACCGGTAAAAAGAAGACCCAGAGCAAGTGATAAAGTTCGTGATCTATATTGTGTAGATGTTTGCAAAACATATATGAGAAAACGATGCCATACATAGAAAGCTACACATGCTAACCGTGCACTTTCCGTTGTGGTATCGGCAACATAAGCATGTATCGCGGCGATAGCTGCTGTGACACCTGATGAAGAAGTGAGTTGTCTTTCACACAATCTTAGCACGTTGCACCCACCTCCCAGGAAACCTTCGACGATAGGACCAATAATGACAAACCAATACCCACCTGGGAGGTATTGGAAGTTTTTGGCGGTGAAGATAAAGTTTAAGTCTGTGAAAAGGAGACCAATGACGGAGATGGAGAGGAGACGCGTCCTTCCATGACGATCTGAATACTAGAGGATACATCACACATGAGGAAGTTTGATCGACCGAATGAAAAAGAACGTACAGAACCCCACCAGCCTGCCGTTATACAGCTCAAAATACCCATCGATGTGGTGTAAGCTACATCTCCATGTCAGTTTCACGTAACCAAACACGTATCGAGAGGCAAGATCTTCCACATGGAAATAGGTGGGCAGTCCAGCAATGTTCCTTCGCATCGAAACTGAACGTGAGGTAATCTCACCTGCAGCCAGCTTTGCCACTTCGGCTTGGACAACAGGGTCCGCCGCACACGAGCCTCCCTCTGTACTGCTATAGAGTAACGTGTTGTATACCGATCCGCGCGAAACTTCGACTCCAACTGAGTGGTTTCGTACGGTCGGCGTCATAGGAGGTAAAGTAGGGGAAATTCCAAAAGTAAGATGGCCGCCGCTCGTACGAGGGAATATCTCTGGCTTGAGCACACTACAGACAATGAGAGTATATATCTCTATCCTCGGCGCCAGTGTTGCCGACATCGCTATCGCAGTGAGTGATACTACGATTAGCAGCCTGAGACACGGGTAGTACCCATTGAGCGATAGAAGAAAGCTGAAATACGCGTCCGTACCACCAAGGCGAAGGCGTCCTGTACCACGCAAGGTTTTTATGATGCGCACGGCGGAGGTGATAGTCAGCATCTACGTCGATTTCTTCCTCATGTTGGGATGAGTGGACGAACTCCTCAAGAAGCTCAGTAGCCTGCTCGCCGACTGGACCGTTGGGAAGGATAAGAGTCTCTGGGTTTGGAACGGTGGGACCCGAGGAGGTAGAACGGCGCGTGGACATTGTAGTGGTTCCAGGCCAAACCCACGACCTAAGCAGACTGGTAACCACTCCCTCCACGGACACATGTCTGGGATCGCCGGTGCAACTGAGTTTGAATTTGCCGGGGTGTGATCGAAATCGTCCGTCATCTTTATCTTATCAGATCTAACGCAATCGGCTTCATGGCCGCGGGCGCCGCTGCTGGCCGTCCTTCGACTTGTCAACTATGGTCGGTCTCTATCAGCTCACCTGCCACGTCTCATTGACCTCTTGAAAGTCACAAACCGTCGATATCCCGCAATCCATCAAGGATACCCTTCGCAAGTTCAGGTTTGCACGGAGAAATTCAGGCAGCGCGGCTCTGATCATCAAGATAAACAAGCAGCAGCTTATCCTCGAGGAGGTAGAGCAGTTCGACAATATCAGCATCGAAGAATTGGCGGAAGGTGCGTTGCACGCCAAAGAATCGTTCAACTCTTGACCTATCTCGTATAGAGCTGCCGGAGAACTCGCCTCGTTATGTCTTGTTGTCATACGAGTTGAACCACAGCGATGGCCGCAAATCATTTCCTCTCGTCCTCATCAACTGGGCACCAACCACGAGCGAGACTAGTCTATTAACCCTCCATGCAAGCGCTTTCCTCAACTTCCAGACGACGGTAAGCCAGATCTAGAATCGCGGTTCATTGCCTGCGTAACGTCTAATGGATACAGGCCGATGTGAACAAGGTTGTCGAAATTCGGGATGGGCCTGAGGGGCTGACGAAAGAGATCATCGATGCGAAGTTGCTCTGATCACGCATTTCTAGTATCATAGATACCATTGCTTTGTCTTCGTGTATTTTAACGATAACAAATCTAAGTTACACTCCTGTCAAGATAACTCAATTCGATTGCTAAATAGAACAGTACCTTTAATATTCAGGAATTGTAATCACCCATTATCCCGGCAAGCACCCATGCATTCCCGATCACATAAATTAAACTCCTAATCCATAGTCCGAAGAACACATTTTGGCCCAGGAACTCAAGCTTGTATGCATGAGCCAACCAGAGCACTTGTATCCCCACCCACACAGCGATATAAGCCAGAGCGCGTCTTGGAGTCGTAGCCAGCCGGGGAAGGAGCAGCGGAAGAAGGAGAAGATACCACAAGAAGTACTGGCCGAGCATCAGCTCCAACCTCGTTTCGTTGGCATAAATTAGCAGCTCACCTGCGACGTGCAGACTTTGTTAAAGATTACAAACACAACCGTCTGTACGAACCACGCGAACGGCAGGTCCTGCATTCGCCGTCCAAACGCAAGGCCCGTGCCCACAGCCAAGCCCATTTGTGGCACGAAACTCGCCAGGGGCGAGCGTACGATGCGGGTCCATAGATCTGTCTGATTTGCCGCAGCACCAGGTATAGGGTATGTGAGATATGTGAGATAAAAGTACGGCGAGAAGTTGTGGCGATGGTCAAGGCGGTGGGCATGATAGAGGTATGATTCATACAGGAATGGGTAGCCCCAGCTGTGACAATACTGTCAGTTTGAATGGACCGCATAAAGCGAGAATTCCTCACATAGCATAGCACGCGCCTCCGAGCGCGAAAAACATCCCTGCACTCACCATCGTAAACCTCACCGTTCTAACATTCACCAACGTGTGCATATAGCCCTTCCACCCTTTTGCTCTCTCAGCACCTCCAATAACTCCCAAACACGCTACGCCATATATCACGGGATATATCTTCCAGTGCGTGCTGAGTCCTAAGAGGATGGCCGCAGTGTCCCATCGACCGCGAAGTGCAGCATAGAGGGTGAGCAGAACCAGCGACGCAAGGACCGACTCGGACGATCCGCGTGTTGAGATGGAGAATACGAGAGGGTTAAGAAGGTGCAGGGCGCTGTACAGAGTTGCCTGGGCCTTCAATTTGTGCTCCAGTGTTTTCTTTTGTTCGAGGGACGGCTTGTTCTCGGCTTTGATTTTGGTTCGCCGCTCGTTGAGGACATTCGAGAGGAGCAGACGGTATATAAGCACGCCATTGAGGATGTCACAAGCTGCAAAGAGGTATTTCCCGAACGCAGGATAAAGCCATACATTTGGGGTCAGCAGTAACGCGAGGAGTGGCGTGTAGCGATAGGTTTCCCTTGTATAAGGGCTGTAACACATTCGTCAGTGATATCTTGCTCTCTACACTTGACCTCAAGAACACGAACTCACTCACTTGCCAACTAAACTCCTGAGCTCAGGCTGAGCCCGTGTCAGGGGTCCCTGCGCATAATTTGAAGGCCCAGGATGCAGGAGAAAGTGGGCAGCGTCACTGAAGACGCGGTAGTCGATGTCCGTGTACTTTACGATGGAGTGCTTGTCATGCCATTCGCTATAGACAATGAGACCGACGCGAAGCAGGATGGATAGAGCGAGAATCGTGTGGAAGGAGGGTAGACGGTCGCCCAACTTCATGGTGGCATGAAGTCAAGTGATGATGGCACAAACCGGTATACATAAGTTGGAAGTCCTTGAACATAATTCTTCATATATTCTACGTACTGGCTACGAACATCAATGGTACTTAACCCTATCAAGACACATTCAGCTTCATTTACAGCAAGCGTGAACGTTTGAACGCTCATCGGTTATCAATAGCCACTGTTAGGCGTATTCCACCTCGACGAGGAGTATGGGCGCTTTCAAGTTAGGACTGCCAGTATCCTACCAGTCTTAGTTGCTGCGCGCAACGCGTCCGTGGAAGTTGAAATCTCCGAATGATTCCCAATACGCGCGAGCAACGCAATATGTGGCACAGAAGTCCGCGCGGTAAAGACTCAAAGTTGCCGGTCATGCGGTGGAAGCCCGGAAAAGCTTCAAATTATTGTTGATGACCAGACATTACATCACTCTACTCATCCGGAAATTCTAGGGTTAAAGATTATGCATAGAACAATGGTACACGGCTCGCAGAGAAGGAGATGCTAGCATGAACACCATAGGTATGTATGAGAAAAGAAGGAAACGTGCCAGTGTAATGATAACAAAGTAAGGAAACATGTAATGGTAGCAAAAATGACTTCGTCATAAGCATCCGCCAAAACCGCACTACTCAAATCTGAAGAAAGGTGATCAGGTTCATCCTCGTTTCCGTGGTGTAGAGAACTTACGTATTGCGAGATCCACCGGAAGCCTGGCCACCAAATAAATAACGCCAAGGCTGAATAAATGAATTAGACTCACCTTCTCCGTACCCTTGCCTCTGCACAACCGAGCACATGAAGATCTCAATAGGGCGAATGTCGGTGAGAGGAACCTTTCCCTGTAGAAGAACAACAATAGCATTGAGCTTGATTGCAAAAGGGCGGTGAGGACAAAAGTACGAGCCTTGCCAGTAGTCTGGTACATCCCGAGGTGGTGTCTTAGCTCCTCCTCGCTGACCGCACCAGGAGCGTCAATCTTGTTTCCAAGAATGAGGAAAGGAACTTTGGAGAGTTGCTCAATAGAGAGGAGGGCGTCAAGCTCGGCCTTGGACTCAGGGAAGCGCTCAAAATCGGCACTGTCGACTAGGAAGACAATGCCGTCAACTTCAGGGAAGTAGTCACGCCAGAGGCGGCGGGCTATGAGGAAAATTCAGTGGTTCGGGATTGAAATATGAGAGTATGCCAGCTACCCTGGGCGTGACCGCCGAGGTCATAGGTAGTAAATTTAACGTTTCCAATAGCAAGCTCCTCGGATGCTTGAGGCCGATGAGTTCCACAATAATAAGTAATAATTAATGCTTCTCACTTGGGTGAAGGGTCGGTTGTAGGGTTGCAAGCCTGTCGTTCTTGAGCATGTGCAACAGTGTCTGCCAGGTATTTCAGTCCCAAAGGCCTTCCAGAGTGACAAAACCACAGACGCACCGTCTTTCCAGCATTGTCAAGACCAAGGAAGAGAATTTTAGCGTTCTTGTGCATCAAGCCTACATTTCAGTATTTCTATTAGCTCCACTCTCGCAATATAAAAGGACATGAGTGGCATACCAAGCTGAGCGAGAACATCCCAAAACCAGTTAAGAATGAACATGATTATGCCTGGCACAGACTAGTGTTCCTGAGGGCAGAAAAAGAGACAGATAACAGTGGGGAGGGACTTTAAAGCTTCAAACGTGGACGAAATGGTTTTAGTTGTGATGTGGACTGTGTGACTTTGATCTGTGACAATGCGTGACCGTCGCGTACCCAAGAAACAAATTATTGACGTCCGCGTCGCGTCAAGTTGCCATTTTGACAGAACGATTCTTCCAGTCAGTCTATACATAGTTATCTGTTGTTTCCGTAGCGTAGACTAACGCATCTCAGCGCTGTGCAGTCAGAGATGCAATTATGTGAAGTGCATAAGTATCCCACTCCTTGTTGAAAAGCAATATCAACTTGAATGTGGCCTCAGGTAATGTAGCATTGTCAGCCTCAATTTTCACTCATTGGATACCAGAGTCTGGCTCTTACGATAACCGAATGTTGCAATGAGAAGGATATGTGTAGTCGAAGAGAACAAGAAGCGAAACTTTTCAAATCAGCGCGAAAGGTCAAATAGGATGCCTCAAAGTAACATTCGTCAAAAACTCCATAGCTCCGACCCTGTAATCATCCACAGTGATAGTCTCACTGACGAGACCGTCATTGAATGTAAGGAGTTGACGCGTTTTGAGGTTGTACTTCGGCCACTGACGGCCCCAGACGGGATTCGGATCGAGCTCAGCTGCAAAACGGATGAGATAGTCCGCCATTCCGCCGATTCCGCCGATTCCGTAGACATTCAGTAAATCAGTTCCATGCGCCTACAAAATAATAAATCAGGCAGAGCAGTATTGGATAGACGAAATACCGACCGCTCCCAGAATGGGCGTGAGCTTTTGACGTCTGCTCACTAAGCGCAGAATGTCAGTTCGAAGATATTGATTAAGAAGAAGGATAAAGGGGAGCTTACAGAAAGCCCAGGTATTCTGTTTGTTGTGCAAGTGGCGGAGGAAAAACCGACGAGGAGCTTGGAACACACCATCCCCCATGAAGGCCGCGATGCGTTTGTATTGCGGTGTGAGCGCATTGAAGTAGAGGGTACCAAATGGAGAGCCTTGGGTAACGTCCTGCGGGTAATGTAAAAGGATTCCGTCGAGGTCGCTCTCGGGAACACTAGGGGGCAAGAATACATCCCTCAGATATTGCTTGAACTCGGCGCTCTTCCTGAGGTATCCAATTTGAAATCAGTTGCACAGGATGGGCGAGTATAGCCTTACGTGATGTTCAACGACGACAAAGCAAATATGGTACCTTCGTCATCACAGCTCCCTGTGCAAATCTTTCAGCAATGTGTCAGAGAAGAACGTTCGATGTGTACGCACCCGTGATGAACGGAACCTCTGCAACTTTCCCCTCCAATACTAACTTTTGTGGGCTGTCGGTTAGGAATACACCGTCCGCGCGAGGGAGAAACGCAAGATTCAGAGACTGGGAAGACATAATTAAAAATGCATGTCTGAAAAGGGATCCCAGTAGACCTAACCTGATAAGAAAAGAGGCTTGGTGACCTGTTGATAGCTTTTTTGAGTTCCTTGTACGGGACGTTGCGTAGACATTGCAAAGTGTCGGCATGATGAGAGCAGCCAGTGTCTCGCACGATGTTGTCGTAGTACTTTTGTCCGCTCTCTATTCCGGCAACTGGTATGGTGGATCCCGATTGCATGAAACCGCCACGGAAGAGATTTTCGTGGTTGCCATTGTTGACTACCATGTGGAGAGCCACAGAAATCGCGCCAGCGGACTCTCCCCAGCTGCAATATTTCCTTGAGGAAGTGTACAATGTACGTGGAACGAGGCACTTACATGGTCACTTTATTTGGGTCGCCGCCAAAATTGTGAATATATTTCCGAATCCAGCGCAGAGCTTCTCTTTCTGCAATGCGTAGAAAACTTATCAGCATTACATTTCCCAAATATTTTGAGATAAACCTTACGGTCGTGGAGACCGAGATTACCAACACGGGCTTCCTTAACCTCTCTTCCACCCAAGAAACCAAACCCTAATAGTCGGAGATTAACGCCGAGCAGGCCAGTAAAGTAGAAAATATCTACCTGACACCCTTCAGGGACTATCCATCAACTACGTTTCGACGTGAAGAAAAAAATTTAACGTTACCTATAGTTCATGCTCACATAGATTGCAGGAACACCGATATCGATTGAGCGGCCGACGATGATGGCCCCATCATACCTGGATGTCAAGGGAAGTAAAGAATCGCACATTATCTAACAGAGCTTACATTGCGGTACCGCCGATCTCAAAACCGCCTGACCAAGCATGAGAAAACTTTGTAATCGACAAAAAAGCAAGAAGCCACCTCCGAATATCCACTACCATTCAGCACAATATTGTCAGACTTGGCTTTCAGCGAGATGGGCTATAGATTACATACGACAATCACAGGAAGGTTATCGCCTGGAGTGGCGGACCTTGGTTTGACAACATTGAGAGTAAGACCTAGTGCAGTCAATTGTGGATATAAAGGTCCTCGAACGAAGGAAAACGTACAATCCTCTGAATCTAGAAGGCCACCGTTGAAGATGTCGTTATGAATAAACTCTAGCACAGCTTTCGGTAGGCCACCAATGATCGGAAACTCGACGGATTGCTGAGGACACGAAAGTCCATAAGATGTTGCAGAGAAGCTCGCAGTGTAGAGAGGAATTGGTTGAGGTAGCCTCAATCGTAGGTCTCCGACTCTATGGGGCCGATGAGATCGATACTATTTGCGAACGAGGCAGGGCAAATACTCACGGTGGCCTGGCGAACGGGATACCAAGGAATTTTGACACAAGACCGAAGTTTGTACCGGTGACGGTAGCATTGTCGAGTCGAACAGTTGGCGCCGCCAAGGGAGTGGCAAAGACGCTGACCCAAAGGCCTGACAACGCGAGAATGCGTAGCAACATCGGAGCAAGAATCCAGAGGTCGTTGATTCGACTTCAACAAACCTTCGCCATTTATAGCCCTTCCAGGAGGATCGAATGAATCTCTTGTAAGTAGCGCTGCCATTCGCTGCACCGTCAATTAGACCAAAAACTCATTTGACCCTTCTGAAGGAAGGCCCGAAAGGATAGCATCTAACTAGGGAGAACAGAGCTTCGCTAGCAATTTCTATGTCACGTCAAAGAATGCTTCTTCTCAAGACGTTTGGAAAAAATAACTTGCCTGAACCATACTCTTGGGTAAGGGAGTATGCTAGATTCATCGAAGAATTTCCTGGGTCGATAGATCATATAGGCACTCAGACTAGAGCAGCTCAGTCAAAAAAATCACGAGTCCCATGATGTGACGACGCGTTTCACCCGTGGCAGGGGAATTCCGCAGCCTACCTTTAGAGAATCCTTCGTCCTCGGACTCTTTCGTTCACCTCGATATTATCAAGTCCAGAAACCTTAGCGCACAAAACAAGGCAATCACTTACAAGCTCAGATCGTTGATGAAACGTAGGATACAATTGAATGAGACGAACAAGGACATGCATGATGTAGGAGAGGTCTGACACCCATCAACACCACCGATCTAGTGGACGAGCTCTTATACCATGCCAAGCATCCCTCTGCGCTTTACCTGAATCACCTCATCCCGCGTGTAGAACTGAGCATGGATGGGCACTGTCTAACAGGTTGCGACGAAGAAATTCTATGAAAACATGCACGAAAGTTTTCTTTTATAGATGGCAGGTTATTTGTCCTTGTTAGGTGGGGTCTCTGACTGTCACGGGCCGGGAGAGGCCGACGCGATGCTTGTCCTCCACATTCACTATATTCTTTCATTCATGTAGCTAAGTACTAGTCACGTCAGAGTCCTCAAGCTTGTGTTAATAATAGTGAAAGAGAAGGATCATAATGATTCTAGGTGTATGTATGACCATGGTCTCAAAATCAGACGTTACAGATTTCAGCACCGTTAAGATGTAAAAAAATCACTCGGAAAACAACCAGTCTTGAGCCACCTGAGTCTTGATTGTGAACAGATAGTCGGCCTATAGATGATAGTATCCATGACTCAGAAAGAGAAACGACGCTCCAAATGACGATCAAATAACTTCCGCGGAGGATATTGGCAGAGCCAATACTGAGGAGGAAGAGACAGTGTGCTCATAACACGAGGACTTCCATTCTGAATATACTCAATGTCTGGTTCCTGACAGAGGCGGCGAATGTCAAGATAGGTATCATCCTTCCACTCAGGAGGCATCGTGAGACGAATTGCCTCAAAACCACGAACCTTGTGCCCGTAGCGACGTGTATGTAGGAAATCTCTGACAATGTGCTTGTTGAAAAGATATAAATGCAGTCCTCGAAGGGAAGGGAGAGGAGGTTGTGGCGCATCTGAGTCGCAAGGAATGTAATTAAGGCAATCGAGGGGCATGGTCGTGGGAGAGACCAGCGACAGGATCTCGAGAGATGTCAGGGCTGAGAAGAAATCGAACGGTATAGAACGAATATCGAGGTTTACAGCGTTCGGGATTCCATCGTCGACTTCCCGGTTGCCGGGGAAGAACCAGATGTGGGATAGGACGAGCTGTCGCAGATTGTGTAAAGGGAAGTTGTCAATGAGTGCTGATAGGATCCTGAAGAATCTTCCGCGACGAGGCTCCCCATAGGAGAGAGGAAACTCATGGGATCGCTGGCCATCTGTGATACTAAGATATTCCAGGTTCGGAACGTCGAAAGTTATCACCATTGCATAAAGATGTTTGACTTTCTTGAAGGTCAGTAGCAGGGAAGTGAGATTGCCCAGGGTGAAAGGTTCCCAATCAACATCCATGGGAGGGATGAAGTCGATGTGAAGTGTCTCCAGAGTGGCATCATTAGCAAGGAGGATACGACGTAGTGCAGTCCATGTCGGAGTGCAACACTTTGGGAGCGAGAGCAGGGCCAACTCTGTCAGGCTCTGAGGACAAAAGAGATCGCACGCCAGGGGTAATCCCTTTAAATATACAAAGGTAAGATTAGGACAGTATCCCACACCAGCATTTTCCGACGGTGTGTCGCTATTGCGTAGTGGGATAGCCACGCTTTGGTGGTCTGTGCAGGATTGATAGCCAAAGGCATCGATTTCCAGGTATTCAAGATGCGGCATCGATGTTGGAGGGAAATGCACCTGAAGATCATGGATGCATGAGTGTTCATCCACAGAGATCGCCATATTCCTAATACGTGAAAGATGCGACGATAGGTAACGAGAGAGCTGTCGAACATAATGTCGAAAGACGTCACGGACGTCAGACACCGCTTTGCGTTGCGAATCGTCGTCGACGGGAAGGACTGATCGGAGGGTTATGGAGACATCGAGAGGCATGGTCCGCGAGTATTGTAGGAAGGTTTTAACGCGATTGATGGTTTTCAAAAACCGAGGGTATTTCTGTTTTTCATTGGTCGGAACGCGTACGACCCATGCATTCACTTGAATTATCGTCCATAACTTTGCTCTGGATAAGGCGACCCTGCGCCACTGACTCGAGACGCGAGCAAGAATTACAGGCATTTCAGCTGGGGGATTGTCATTGCAGCAAAGAAAGGTGAATATCTCTTGCAAGGTATCATCAGTAAGAATGGAAATATGGCAGGATGAAGGATCGGGTAATGGATGGCCAGAGACAGAAACACAAGCCATTGAAGCAGACGTGACTGTGAAGCATGTCAATGAATTAGTCTCCCCCTTACACACGTCGACGGGACGCACCGAGAAGAATTCTAAGTGCTTTCAGTTCAGATGAGAGATTATAGCAAGATCTACCCCTGCGAAGGGGAGAAGGAGTGGGGGGCGTTAGAAGACTCTTACTCGGACATATATATTGCAAGGTGCAGGCCACTGAAATAAGCCAGGCGTTATTCTTCGAAACTGGTGTGACAACGATCACTCATTGTATAACTTACTGGCCATAGTAGGAACGGAAAGTCTTAAGAACAATGCCCATATAGTCGAACCAGGACCGCGGCCAATGTTAATCGGGGTATCAGCGCCGCTCATAATTACAATCCCATTGTGAAGCCTCCCACGAGGGACTTCTGGGTCACAACTGTATCCACTTCTTTTAAACGAACGTATCTGTGCAGGATATGTAAAACATTCTCTTGTTTAACACTTCCGTGATAAGGCAAGGCTATACCGGATACGATAGGTCCAATCTACATGTCCAGAGGATTTAGTAGTTATGTGATCTTGGCCATGGGCGAAGAGAAACGCACAAGCTCCAGAGAGGATTTCCGATCAACGGACGACAAGAGATTTTCGAACACACCACTTCCCTGGCAAGGGCCATATTGACATAATTGAGTCCATGCGTTTCCAGATATCTCAAGATGTTGAAGTCAAGGGCATCAGTAATAGAGGTCAAAAAGATAGAGGACCGCAGCTGATGTGTCTCGGTCAATTGATGTTCAATAACAACCAAGTCAGTTGATTCTGATTCATGGACCTACTCCCGTCTCGTTTTACAAATTCACATTGGCTTCAAAGAGACCTTATCCTTGAAGTGTGCTATTGCTTCTCGAGATATCGAGTCCATAGTCTAAACTACTTAGATTTGGCTGCACTTATAGCTCAGGCTCAGGTACTTATTTTGCCAGTCGACGTCTCCTTAGTAATTAGGTTCTGTGTTGTCGAACTCCTGGTACAATTACGACACGATGTCTGATCTATGATTGTACTACTGTGGCTGAAGTCCCCAAGATTGCTCTCGTCAAGAAATCTTTAAAAAAATCTCAAGTTTCGTGGTCTTCAACCGTTGACGCCGTTCGCGTCACCTGCCGTCTGGCTAGAAGTCGTGGTCGCTGCAGGAGCTGTAGATATCGCCGGAAGAGTGGCACTGGCAGCACTAGTGACATTTGCTACAGCCGAGCTAGCACTAGACGCCGAAGCACTAGTACTGCTGACGCTGGCGGCCGACGATGTCGCAACAGACGCGGAAGAACTTCCAACGTCTACAGAAGACAAATCACCGCTTGCACTTGCAGTAGTCGACACTTTTGCTGAACTGGAGACATGTGTGGAAGTCAAATTTGAACTAGATCCAGAATCCGAGGAAATTCCCATTGCTAAACTATCTGAGGAGGTACCTATCGCAGTGCTGTTGTCGGCCGTGGGAGTGGACGTTGCTCCGCTATTAGTGGCATTGGCGCAAGTGCAAGTAGCCACATCAGGGGTCAAACCGAATGGACAGGTACCAGCTACAAATTTTCTTCAGGTATGGTTCTTTCTCAATCTCGAAAACTTACTAGCGCCGAACGGAACAATGGGAATTCCAGGCGACCCGAACAAACCGCGATCGACACCATCCAACTGCTCGTTCACCACATCATTCAGTTCCGGATTGACTGGTGCACGTTGACAATAAGGCGTGGATGGTACTACGCCTAGAATGTCGACTGCGTTACGCGGATGCTTGCGGTACGCGATGGCGTTGGCAATTAGCTCGTCGGTGTTGTTGACTCCAGCAGACTTCGCGAACGCAATCATGGCATCGGCGTTATCCTGTTGTGCGCACGGGTCCGCGTCGACGAGCAGGGCGTTGATTCCATCAATGCCGGCGAGCCTGACACAGGGATCACCAGTGACTATATCACCACCACTAACGAGGCAGAGTTGCTGCCAGCTCAGTGCGACATCAGGGAGGTCGTCTTGAGCGATGCGCCTCCAGAATCTGCGACGTCGGGACGAGGATTCAAGAGACGTGCTGTTAACCGCGGACGTAGAGTTATCTACAGGTGTATCAACCGATGTAGAGTTGTCGGCTGCCGTGGGGTCGGGCAACGTGGAGCTGTCTGTCGTTGAAGGGTCAGCTAGTGTAGAGTTGTCCGTTGTCGTGGTGTTATTATCAACGGATGTTGAATTAACGAACGAAGTTGTCGAATTTGATACGTAGGGAAAAGTCGTGCTTGTCCCCGATAAGGCAGCACACGCCGGAGGAGAATCCAAACGGCTAGGCATAATACAAAACATGAGTGTGGCAATTTTGAGGACGACATTGCGCCACATGCCTCTGGAGAAGGTATCCCCTTGTATACCGTGCTGCATTGTGTCTATTGAACAGGGCACGACTCCCCAAAGGTGACGCTGTAGTCAAGACAACCGAGAAAAGAGGGAATAGAAGAGACACCTTCATTTTTAATGAAAGAATGAGATTGACTTGCAATCAAACAAAAGATTTAAAAAAAGGGACGAAAGCAGAAAGAAGACTCAAGAGCGACCGGGCTCGAATGAAGAAGAATGGCCTGAGGTTCAGTCTACAAAATTCTGTCATTCTTATAGGCTTGAGTATGGGGAATGGCGCTCAGAGGACAGCCCGCACTCTCCGAGCTGACAAGGAATGACACTACAGCGAGATCTCTTATCATAGGGAGACATGAAGGAGATCGCGCCCGGAGCTATAGAAGACAGGAGATCGTGATGTGGCGATGGTGACGTGTCAGAGTTTATATGTATCATCTAGCGCCTTCTTTCAGATATCGAGTTACGGTTTTGATGAGCCAGAGATTGGATGGGCGGCACATACTGCTGAGACGTCGAAAGCACAGCCGATGACAGGCAGTTAAGGCTGCGGAAACATGCGGTCATGAACTCTTTCGTACATGTAAGCATTGACTCAACTTTCTGATGCCTTTCTAAGCTTTTCGTTGTTAGTTGTAACCTTTGATACACTCTGAGCCACTTTGTTTGGTGATGATATGACGAAAAAATGTAGACTTGGACACCTGTTCGAGAAAAACATGGGAGAGACAACGTCGAGGGGACGAAGACGCGACGCGCCTTATCACGTGCACCAAATTTCCAAGTTTTTGCCCTCGCCTCATTTCGTCGACAAGCAGATTTCGAGCTTTCAAGCTCGTGCTGCGTCCTTGTATCACTTTCGCATGGTCTCTGAGATATCTCCAATGGATGTAGATGATGTTTCTCCCAATCTACCGCCTCGAAAACGTCAGCGGCAGGACTCAGATTCGAGTATCAAACGCCTGCCCCCAAAAGAACCACGATTATTCGTTCCTTTTCGTGCCCTTGGACTCATAACAAACTATGTGCCATTTGTCTTGCAAACTCGGACGTATAAGGGTGCAAGTGAGGCTCCGCGACTGCATATATTGACATGTCTGGGGCGTGCATGGGCTCTATGGGAAGGGGGCAAGATGACTCTGTTATTCGTCGGTGAGTACGTGTTCTGACTGTTGTAAAGCTATTCTAACTAACGAATTCTTAGGACCTGATGCGCCTGAGCAAATATCGAGTCTTGCTATGGATGGAGATGCAGTGTGGGATGCCGCCGGACCACATGCTCTAAAATACATAAGAGGAAAAGAGGTTCGTTGATGTACGAGATTTTGTCGTTTTCTGCTCATTGGGAATAGGTGCTCCGAGTGACGAATCCACTTGGGACAGCACTCTCTTACATCACGATTTTTGGTTCGCAACTTCTTGCCTTGACTGAGGATGGTAGCCGTATGCTGCTTTGGGATACAAAACAGGGAGGTGAGTACATTTCAGTCGACTTTTGGCTTGGTTCACATTGTCATGCCTTCGTTGCAGATCTAGACGCGACTATTGAATTTAAAGCTGGTTTCACTGCGACATCCATACTACATCCCGCGACATACCTTAACAAAGTTCTTGTATCGAGCAGTCAGGGGAGCATTCAGTTGTGGAATATCCGTGCCCAGTGTGTATCTCTTTATCACTTCAAATGTCCTCCTAATTATATATAGAACTTGCATCCACAAATTTCCTCTGCATCGTCTACAATCTATTCCTGAAGCTAGTCAAGCAGGACCCGTGGACTCTAGCTGTGCAATCACTTCTTTGGTCCAATCTCCTGCAGTCGACGTCGTTGGAATTGGTTTCGCATCAGGGGAAATCTCAGTGTACGATGTTCGAGCCGACGAGCGCTTGATGCGGATGTTTATGGACGGTGGTGGTATAAGAGCTTTGGGTTTCAGAAGTGGTGCGTTTACTAATTCAATCTTGCTACCACGTCTAGATTCATCATTTGTACAGACGGTCACCCTGTGCTTGCGTCGGCGTCTTCAGCAGGTCATATTGCCTTATGGGACCTCAATTCTGGTGGTCGTTTACTGCACATGATTCGTGGTGCCCATGATGGAGCGATCAGTGCGCTAGAATGGGTTCCTGGCCAACCAGTATTGGTCACCTCTGGCGAAGACAACAGTGTCAAGGTGCATTTTATCCTTTTTCTGTTCAAGAAACAGATAAATGACTTCCTTCCAGCAATGGCTATTTGATTCACCTACCGCAGCACCCCGACTGCTCAAATTCCGTTCAGGTCACCACGCACCTCCTCACCTCATCCGGTACTACGGCTCAGACGGTAAACAACTCCTCACCGCATCAAGAGATCGTAGTCTACGATGTACTTCCGTCGTCCGCGATTCAAGGTCATTCGAGATGTCCCAAGGATCTTTGGCGAAAAAAGCCACGTCCCTCTCTATTCCTCTCGCGTCGCTCAAGTTCCCACCTATCACTTCGATATCGTACTCCACTACCCGCTCGAAAGATTGGGATGATATTTTGACTGCGCATTCGGAGGAGACGTTTGCGAGGTCTTGGACGATGTTGAATAAGAAGCTGGGCAAGCATAATTTCGGTTTCAGAGATCTTGTGAAAGGGAAAGCGAAAGAGCGGCCGCTTCTGGGATCTGTCAAGGTATCAATTTCCATTTCTTTGTTAAATATACAATACTGATTTGAGTACCAATTGGGCTCGATAGGCAGTATGTGTTACTGTCTGTGGGAACTTTGGTCTAGCGAGCTCATCTACCGGCGGCATTCACATGTGGAATATGCAATCGGGCATTCAGCGTAAAACTTTCGATATAGGGCCGTGTCCTCCGGAAGCCAAGCAACGCTGGTCTGGGGTGAAAAAGAAGGAAAGATGTATAACAGGGCTTGCGACTGACGCACTAAATCGTACTGTTATTGCGAGTACACTTGACGGCACGATAAATGTCTGTTCTTGTTCTTCTCGTCTGATATTCCTCATTCACACTATTTCAGTTCTTCGACTTCCAGACGGCGAAGCTTGAGCATACGTTAATTTTGCCCTCAACGGTTACCTCAATATTACTGCACAGCGACAACGGGCTCTTGGCGGTCGTATGCGATGACATGATTGTTCGCATCATCGATATTGAGACAAGACGGATTGTGAGAGAGCTCGGTGGATTTAGGGGGAGGATATTAGACATCGTGGGTCTTACGATTGTCTAAGCCTTACGCCGTGTCTGACAAGTCGTAGACCTTTTCGCCGGATTCAAGATGGCTTGTGACAACGTCTCTCGACTCTATCATTAGAACCTTCGATATTCCAACCGGGCGCCTGATTGACGCATTCAGGACACCGAGTGTTGCTACAAGTATATCCTTTTCACCCATGAATGATTTCCTGGCGACAGCGCATGTCGATAGCGTTGGTATTTTCTTATGGTACGTTCTGTGGACCTAACTTACGATGAAGCTAACATTGGAAATAGGGCAAATCGCGCCCAGTATGCCGAGATCTCCTTTCAGACTGTGACGGATGACGACTTGTCGAACGTCAATCTCCCGTCAATGCAAGGCGTCGCTGAGGACGAAGGTGTGTAGCCGTGATCACCATTATCTTGTACAGCCTACCCTAAAGTTCATCTCAAAATATAGCTTTGGACGCACTCAACGTTTTAACAACGAATGATGCGCCGGTGGACGTTTTCTCGACGCCGCCACAGTTGGATGGAGAGCTGATTACACTAACATTACTCCCCCGTGCTCGTTGGCAGACCCTCCTTAATCTCGAAGTAATACAACAGCGGAACAAACCAAAAGAGCCACCAAAGGCTCCTGAAAAGGCTCCATTCTTTCTGCCCACCCTTCCTGGTGTCGAGATGCGGTTCGACACGTCCGACGCGAAGACTCATGATTCAAAAAAGCCGACGAGGAGACTCGAAAAGGTTGCTGGATTGTTGGAGAGCGCATTCTATAAAAAACTCATGGGAGACACAAAAGATGGGGATTGTAAGCAGAAGTTCTATTCTCTTGTATATACCCCTGACTCATATGTTGCTCAGACGAAACATTCTTCTCGTTCGCAAAATCACTATCACCAGCCGCGCTTGACCTTGAAATCCGTTCCCTTGTCACATTAGAGGGCCATGCGACCTTCATCAACGCCTTGACACGACGGCTTATTAGCCATCGGGACTTTGAGGCCGTTCAAGCGATGCAGAATGTGTTTCTAAACATCCATGGTGAGGTGATGGTACAGAATGAGGAACTGCGGGAACATCTGGATAAGCTTTTGGGCGTGCAAAAGAAGGAGAGCCAGAGGGTGCTGGATCTCATTACTTCGTCACTGGGCACATTAGGGTTTGTGCGAGATACAATGTAAATTGGCGTACTTGGTTGATTACATTGACTGGACGGTAACCTCGAAGATCGAAACTAAAGTGCAGTGTAAAGCCCAGAAGTACCTCCAAGACGTGACTTTTGGCTGGAAGTCTTCAAAGTGAGAATCAACAAATACGTTGCGGCTCAAACCCAAGCAACATGAGCAAGAATTAGGAAGTGACCTTGAAAGGAGTGAACTGAAGTCTTTAGGTTCACTACAATTTGGCAAAAACCAAGCAAGACCGTCGATGAAGGATCCTCCAAAGCATCTGTGCACGCCGGCAGTTGTACCATTGCCAAGAATGGCTTCCCTGCCAAGGTTTAGCGAGGTTGAGTAATTATAACAAACGTAGAGCCACCGCGCAGTCTGCCGATCGCCCATGTCGCGTCAGTTATTCTTATTCAAAACCCATCACAAATCTTATCCTCTCGGACTCAATTTTGATCTCGTGGCCACGCATCCAAGCATTACGCTTTATGTTCTGGAGGTAGCTATCAGCTTGAAACTGGGAAATCCCTCATTGCTAAGTTTGCGGTACTTTTGCTACAGATTTGGCTTCCATAATGCATCGGCCATTGACAGCCTATTGGACAAGGAAGACGTTCAGCTGGAAGCCATCCTCGACGAAGACGATCTTCTACAGGAATGCAAGTCCCAAAATACGAGGCTCATTGATTACTTTCAGCGGGTAGATGTGCTGCAGAGACTGTTTGCGTATGTGACAGGTCAAATCGAGGGCGACGACAAGGGCCGTTTTAAGTGCGTTGCTATCCATTACGTCTTTAGACTTTTCTAACATTCCTAGGTATCCATATGTCGCAACGGAAGCCCTGTGCAGTGAGATCTGGTCCATTGTCGAGACGAGCGTCAACGAACAGCAACAGCTGCTCGTGCCATTTTGGGAGATCGTCCTGGACAGATCGGCAGAAGACATGAAGACACAGACAACGATGGCATCCCATTTCTCCAAAATTAATGCAGTTTTTCTAAGTAAAAAGCCAGCAGAGGTGAATGCTTCTCCTATTCCTCGGTCCGCGTGAATACAGAGCTTCGCGTGCTCAGATGTTCGCTTTCATTCGTTCTCAACCGCGCATCGTCGAGCGCCTTCTCGTTCACGTCGAGACTCCGCCCTTGGTCGACCTTATTATCAGGATAATACAGCTCGATGAGCAGCCGAGTGGTGCGGGGGTCCTTGAAGTACGTCTAGCTGTCATTCTCATTTGAGATAGACGTCTTCATATACGGACTTCCAGTGGTTGTCGTCCGAAAATCTCATGGGCCGCCTCATCGAGCTCCTCTCCCCCGCACATACCAGCGAGGTTCACACAGTTGTGGCAGACCTCGTCAAAGGCATTATTTCGATGGCAACACCCTCACCTGGTACAGGCCTCAGCGAGGGTAACGGCCCCGCATCTAATCGTTTTGCACGAGAGCTTGCACTTAAGGAGAACATCGAGACCCTTGCATCATACATCCTCCTCGAATTTGAAGCTCCCCCACCAAACGACGAAGAGAATGAAGACGATCCCAATTCACAATGTCTTCCCAATTTTGACTCTAAAACATCGTCCGTGGTGAACTCCGTCTCAATGGTCATCGAGCTAATACGAAAGAACAACTCGGACTTTTTTGAGCCTTATTTGTTCCATACCCTGCGTAATCGACTAATACAGGTGCAACAACAGTTGCATGAAGATGATCGGGAGGCGTTGGAGCGGGCAATGAAAGAGATGGCTGATCGGATGGGTGTCGTTCATCTCGGACCGGTGTTGGAGGTCATGATACCAGTATTAGATCGCCTGCGGCATTATTTGCTACATCCGCGGTCTATGGTAAGTTTTCTAGCGGAACTTTTTTCTCGACATTGCTTAATTTCTGATGGTTAGATTGGCCCTGTTGCGACAACTATCGGTAGCATCAAGCCTTTAACTTTAGAACGGTGGCGAATATCGGAGCTCTTTGCAGAACTTCTCCACTGTTCAAATATGTCGCTACTTAACCGTCCAGCCGAGATGGCCAACCTATACGATTCACAAGGTCGACTAAACGGCGGACTGGCCGGTTTGGAAGACTTAGCACAAGTTCTGTCAACGAACGTCGTCGAAAACCAGTCCGACGGTAGCACTGACGGGGTTGAGCCAGCACTTGAGCTCCCAATCTCCGGTTCCCATGATTCCATGTCCATGTCCATAGACTCCGACGACTCAATGAGTGACGGCGAGCCCGGGAGCTCAGACGACGAGGCAATGGAAGAAATTGCCATGTACGATGAGACTCCACATCAGGGATCGCTCGGGCCGTCGTCAATATCAACAGACGTATCCATCTTGCAAACCTCGCCAACGATTTCATCATCTCCTAGTGCATCATCCATGGAAATTGCAAGGCAGGGTGCGGCACTCAGTAGAGAAGCGGAACAGACATCGAATAGTTCGTCAAATTCAAGGGTGAATTTGAGGAAAAGTGTAAGACGGTCGACTATGCTCAATGCATCTCAGACTAGCGATAAATACCTACCAGTCGGCGAGAGATTGAAGCAGTGTTTCATAGATGTTGGAATTCTTTCAACTCTTATGGTTCGTTCATCTTGTGTATGCCTCGATGAAACCAGATGCTGACTTGGATTCTGGTCTGGGAATAGGATCTGTTCTTCGAATTTCCTTGGAACAATTTTCTACACAGCGCGGTGTACGATGTCGTGCACCAGATTCTCAACGCACCCGTTGAGTCCGGTTATAGTCGTGAACTCGCGATTGCACTCTTTCGCGACGCCTGTATAATGCACCGGATAGTGGACGGCCAAAAACTCAACGATGCCGAGGCGTATGTGTCTGCCGCGCTATCATCTTTCTCGTACTTACACAAACATTCAGGTCGAAAAATAATGGGGTGCGACTCGGGTACATGGGACACTTGACACTCATGACAGAAGACGTGATCACAGCGCTAGAGCACTTCCCACCTGAATTACGGCTCATCCTGATTACCTACGCACCGTCACCAGGGTGGGACGAATACGTCGTTGGGCGATACAACGAGACAAAACGCAAGGACACACGACTGCTTGGCGGTGGGAAACCGCTCGTTGCGCCTGGTGCGACGAGGAACATCTCGCGATGGAAGGTGGACGAGGGCGACGCAGACGTGATTACGCCTATATCGGCTTCTTCTCCCGTGACGGGTGGGGAGTTCTCACAGCCTCGTGGGGAGTTTAGAAGAGCAGTGGGTACGCGGCCTGTGAGGGAGAGCAGTGCAGATTTTGGACCAGCGGAGCCGGAGGAAGATCAAGCACCGCATGTGCGTAATTTGAATCCTTTTTGTTGTCTGTCCTAGTTACTTATTGTTTGTCTCGCATGCACAGTTTGCACGGTACCTCGCGCAGGAGATGCACACGAAAGACAATGACAATACGTCGGATGACGATGACGATGATGAGGAGGGCGGGTGGCTCTCCCAGTCTACGTTTAGCCTCAGTGCGCCTCCCGTATCTGCACGACCTCCTTCGGAACGACGGCCACTGTCAGCGCTCGGGACATCAGGATTTGACGTGAGTTCTCCCGTTTCCTTCCAATTCTTTTCTTTTCTCCCTGTCCTTCCTGACCATCCCGCTTCTTTCTCTCCGTCTCCGTGCCAAGGATGTTCGTTCGGCTTATGATGTCACCCGCTGTAGGACTCGTTTGCTCCGTCGAATCCGGTGGTGCATGCCATTGCGGAGGAGTTCAATTCGAACATAGGTGTACGTCGTTCTGTTTCCACGTACATTGAGCCATCTTCTCCCTCTCTCTTCCATTTTCTTCAACGTACTTTAATTCTCACACTCCTCTGTAGGACGGCTTTGGACCCTTTTCCGATGCTGCAGCCATGACATCCCTCAACGGCGCATCTGATTTCTCCTTCGCCACATCGTTTGACGACTCTTTTGATGATTCCTTTGGAGACTTTGGAGACTTTCAAAGTGCAGACACCGGGTCGAGTGAGGGTGAAGGCTCCTTGACACCCACGACAGGGAGCTGGACCCTTGCCAGTGATCCCGGCACAGATGACTTGGAGGAGGACCGTGTGATCAGCATTAGTCCGCCAGAAGGGCGGATGGATGTTTTTGGGGCCGCTGGGAAGGCATCTTAACATAAGGACATTAGGCCATGAGCTCGGACGTGTCGTTTAGAATATCAGACACAGCTACTAGTCTTAGGTTGGATATGAAATTTATTGACGAATCCTTGTAGGTGTATGCTTCCCAAAATGCTGTCGTACTTATCTGGATCTACCACTTTTTATTCGATATCCCCATATGTATTGACCTTGGCAAGCCGACAATATTTGTGATATTGGGTCGTCACCGGCGCCACATGTCACCATTCTCATGAAGCCAAGGGAATTAATTGGTTGCCACGGAACTTTATGGACGTTATCCTTTATTGGCATTATTATCTTCACGGCTGGAACTCGTATCCGCCCTCCCTAGCGGCTGCGGTAAAGTTGAGAGTTGCGAGCTCCTTCCCATTCTCGTCAGCCAATAGACATTCAACTTTGTCGCCTGGGACGACCTGTCCAACACCTTCTGGAGTCCCCGTAAGAATGAGGTCACCCTCCTAAACATGGCGAGTATGAATGGGGTATTGTAGAGCATAGTTGGTCTAGGCCTTACCTCAAGCGTCATAATGGACGAGACATGCTCAATAAGCCGTGGAATGCGGAATATCATATCGGAAGTCATCCCATCTTGTTTCAGTACACCGTTAATCTAGGTGGCCAAGCTCGATACGGAAACACTGGAGCTAGAACGTGGAGACGGACCTTGAGTGAGAGTCTGAGAGAATGTGGGTCCGAGATCGTAGTCTTGGGTATAAAGGGTCTAGCCAATAGAATATTCGACTGAGTTGCAATTTCACACTCAACGGGCTTGGTGGCACACGCCACTTGAAGGACAGCGGGGCCAAGCCCAAGGTACGGAAACGAGAGATCCAAACATACATACCCTATCGGAGTAAATGTATCGAAACCTTTTGCGGCGGACCAAGGCAGGCCTGCTTTCTTGACCTTGTCTTGGAGGTTACGTGCCGTCATGTCGACAGCCAAGGCTTCGCTCGTAGCACGTAAGTAAAATTGAGAAAATGCGAGAGAAATGCCGACGTACTGTAGCCTGCTACATGGGCAGTGGCATTGGCCTGAGAGATGTCACGGCCATCTTTGCCAATGACGAGCCCGAGCTCCACTGGTAGGATAAGTGAGTGAATTAGGTTTTGTGGAAAGACCGACCTTCATGGTGAGCAATAATGCCGCATGGAATTTCAACGCGCCCACCAGAAGGCACATAACTTGTGGTAGGTTTAAGGAAGAAGAAGGGTTCCTTGGGTGTAGGATTATTCAATTCCTTCGCATGCGCTGCATAATTCCTACCAATGGCGACAATCTAATCGTTAAGTACAAGGAGACGTAGTGAAGTAATAAAATACCTTCTTGCTACGCTGAACAAAGGCAGCTGCAACGCTGGTCATGGTAATACCAACACACAAAGCAACCTCGGAAACGGATCCGGAATGCCAATTGCCGAACCCAATCAAATTTTGATCTTGGGATCCACAAATATCTCAGCCTTGGCCAGCACGCTCAACGTTCGCATGCCGCCACTAGCGTTCACACTTGAGACTAGATCCAGGCTTCCATACAGCTTCATCTGCATCAAGGTGGCTTTTTGTGTTAAGAAGCATGGGTACAACTTCAATGGATCGGCATGTGCGGCTCACAGCGTTCGCTTGGCACTTGGCATTGCCCAGTGTGCTAGTTCTACATGACATCGAATTCTGGGCTGGCTTGGCGCGCACGGCGAAGTTTAGGACGCCAAAACTTCTTGGAAGATAGCATGAATCAACCACATATATAAAGTCGTCTGGCTCCGGAGCTTTGTCTTATTCGCCTGTACTCCTCTTCTTTCAGCCTTTCCGCCTACTTCTTACCTACTACCTACTTGCTGCCCGCTGTGAGTGCTCATCCACAACCATGAATAATCAAACCATGGCAGAGGTCCAAGAAGGGTGCGAAGCCCGAACGATTTCTTTCATTCAACTTATGCTTATGCTCGTCTCATCTGACACAGACCCAGTGGCCACCTGAATGCAAGTTGGGAGATTGCCCTCATTACAGTATTCAGTGGGTTTCACACCCTTTTGCTCCTGTTGATTGTACGCTGAACACAATCAGTTGTTATGATACTCGCCATCCTTGGCACAGTATGGTTTCAAGTACAACGAAAAAAGCGTCGCCACCGGCAGATGATACTCGATGCAGAATTGGGTGCCAGGTCTGAAGCGCGTTCACGGAGTAGTCGGGAAAAGTGGGAGAGTGTCGATAGTGAGGTTACAATGGTAAATCGTATTCCCAGAATGATTCTACCTTTTAACTTAAACTAACTATAACTAGCCCGATCGCACAGCCGATATTCCACGACATCCCAAACACACTCGGAGTATGGCCTCGTCTCCAACATCAGATTCATACTACGAGAATGAACAGTTGTCAAAGAAGCATTCAGCGCCTCGGTATTACTGGGACTCACGATGATGAAACGACTGCATGAAAGTCATTGTGTCTTTGCTTCATCCTCCTTTCGTCATTCTGTTTCCCGTTTCGCTTTGATCTTGGTTTTTATTTCTGTAGGTCGCCTTTATATCTTACCTGCCCATTCTGAGCTTTGAGGACTGAGAATTCATTGCGACAGTGCGGCTATTGCATGTACGATACTTGTATCATTATTATTTTAACGCCATGCATACTTAAAACGACATTAATGATTCCTTGCTTCACGAAACGGACAGCTCGAGCCGGCATTTTCATTGCCACTGCCAAGAATGACGTTCGCTTCGATCATAGTGACAACTCAAAACAATCGCACTTACTCTGGTCCTGACTTTCATCAAGGTCGGCTGCTATATGTATACTACTTCTGACAAACGTTCTTCGTGGACCTCATATCGAACTCTTGACTCGCCATAGTGCTCAGTGGATGCGTGGCGCTGCAGCTGATAGGGGCTCGAAACGACCGTATTACAAATCGTGGGCGCCACGCTATGATTTTCTTATGTAGTCTAAGGAATATTTCAACCAAGAGCTCAAATAATGCATCGACTCCAGAATCTATTCGTGAGATGGCGGTTGAGCTTGGCTGACCATGGAAGTATTTTTCAATGCATTGATCTTGCCTAGGCGAGGAATGAATATAAAGTTAACAAGGCACATCCTCTCACGACATCCCCTGTTGTCACCGTTCTCCGAAAATAATCGTTTCCACGGTTGGTCATCGACTTTGTCCTCCCAAATCGCAGACAGTCCTGATATACACTCAGACCTCCGCCATACACTGCTACATATCTTCCAGTGACATCACGGTACCTTTGGTTTATGACTTCGCGAGTTTCTTAATACCTGAACTCGTATATATCATATGTATATGTTTACGTGAGTTGGGGCGATTTAGAAACATCTTCACGACAAGTTCATGATATTCATTTCCTTCTGTTAACATACAGAAATCACGACATCGGAGTCCTGGGCCTACTCATGTTACTCATGTCAAATCAATATTGCTGTCTCTATATCGAGGGTATACACGCGGCCCCAGGTCACCAATCGCAGTGGGCCCCTATTGCATTATTTACATTACATATAAAGATTTAACACCAGGAACGATATATATAAACATATGAACTACATCAAATGCCTGTCACCGAGGTTGCCGTCTTCCAGCTTGTTGAACTAGACACCCTTCAATCTGAACCTGTCATCAGCCTCCTTGCTCGCGGCATTCGCAACCAAATCACCTACTCCTCTACCCCCGTCTACCTGTCCGCTGAAGCGTCAGATGCATCATCTGTATACCTTATCTCAGGATGGCAAGCATTGAACGGCACAAGGAGTCCATAAGGAACGGGATCAACACGGAGGTTATGACGCGGCTCGTCCCCACACACGTCACTTTCAAAGGACTCGTGCATCCCGCTATCGCACAGAAGTTTGTTGCCGCGGAAGGACCAGAAAGCGCCAAGGATATTTTTGTCCCTACCAATTGGATGTATGCTGCAATCGATGGACACGGCGAAGGGCATCGTATCTCGGCGTATGGCACAGAGACAGGTGTTGAGGTTCTGACAGCGGCGGAGAATGTGACAGATACTGTGGTGTTGAAGTGGGCACACTCATTCAGAGCGGACAGTACCACACAAGTGGTTTGAGCAATTGTCTTGCACTTTCCAGTTGGACGTACCGATCTGTGATCTACCGATGTCTGAGTAGAGCATAGCATGAAGTTCCAATGTATAGCAAGGAAAAAATGACATACAGGATATCTTCGACCCAAGAAGTGCTTGGGGGTCCGTGAACAACGCAATTTTCTCATCAGCAGTAATCAGAGTTGAAGCCTTGACGGCCGCAAGCGATGCCGCTTGAGTAAATCACGGTGCATAGGGGTAATCATGAAGGGCGTCCAATCAGTGTTGCACTTCGTCAGAACCAAAAGTAGATCTTACAGTGCCGAAAAGAAGTCGAGAAGCAGGAATTCCATAGCCCAAGAGGCCAAATGTCGTTAATTTGTCTCGCAAGCTCGCACAACCGTCACATGCTTAAAAATTGTATACCCAGACCGGCTAGCGTTTAGTCTAAGTCAATGACAAGTTAAGACGCGTCTAGTCATCTGATCCTCACGTGATGCGATTTATAGTTTTATTCATGTTCTGGCAGCCGGCCTTGATTCTGGTTTTTGAAGTGAACCTTCCGACAAGCCAGGCATGTGGTACAATCACGAAACTTTTCAGAGATGGCTGTAGAAATTCCTAGAAATACCCGCGTGCTTTTTTTACTTTGAAAGGTTTGGTCCCCGTCCGCCTGAGATGGTAAAACATATCGACTCGTCTTTTTCAGCAGATCCATTCTACATTTTGAGGACTTTCCCAGCGGGATATGCGTTCTTTGTCTTTGACCATCAGAAGGGGTCTGTGAGCAACCCAAGGGACGATTTGTAGCTCTACTGTATTATTTTTTTGACCTGAGCTCTCCTGGATAGATCCGTCTCATGCTCCTACGATGCTGATCTATCAAAGGTTTTATCCTTTATGTGAAATGATTTTATTCTCGAGTTTGCATGCGGCATGCCCGGGCCGTTATTTACCTATGTCGCTAGGACCAAATACCTAACAGTAAGCGAGGAAAAGTTTGCTAGCCGCCAAGGGTTGACTGTTGTGAGCCATCCTACCCCCACAATCCTACTACAACACCAAGGCAGGCTCACCACATGAAGCCTACAACGCCAAAGTCCCGCCATTCCTCCACCGAAGGCACGCCTAACCCCGAAGGCAACCGCCGCGCGCGCCGACGGCGCCAAAAACGAGAGTCCGAAGCTGCTGCTACTAGTACACCTGGCCCTCAACCAGAGGCCAGTGGGAGTGGAAGTGGGAGCAGAAGCAAATTGAATGACACGTCTAGAGTAGTTGAGGCGAGAGATCAACCGAAATCGCAGGAAAGTGGATTTGAAGACGGCGCGGATTATATTGCGTTTGGGTTTGGAGATGATGGGGATGAGGAGGGTGTGGTGACGTCTAGGAGGGATAAGGGGAAGGGGAAAGCACGTGAGACGTCGCGCGAGCGGGTGCGAGATCGGGA
>JABAKA010000035.1:39514-60074 GCA_018857285.1 Termitomyces sp. Mi166#008
CCGAAGGCACGCCTAACCCCGAAGGCAACCGCCGCGCGCGCCGACGGCGCCAAAAACGAGAGTCCGAAGCTGCTGCTGGTACACCTGGCCCTCAACCAGAGGCCAGTGGGAGTGGAAGTGGGAGCAGAAGCAAATTGAATGACGCGTCTAGAGTAGTTGAGGCGAGAGATCAACCGAAACGGCAGGAAAGTGGATTTGAAGACGGCGCGGATTATATTGCGTTTGGGTTTGGAGATGATGGGGATGGTGTGGTGACGTCTAGGAGGGATAAGGGGAAGGGGAAAGCACGTGAGACGTCGCGCGAGCGGGTGCGAGATCGGGAGCGAGAGAGGACGCCGGAGAGGGAGGGGAGGAGAGAGAGAGACGGGTATCGTGAGCGGGAGAGGACGCGGGAGAGGGAAGAGAGTAGAGAGAGGAGAAGGGTCGAGGACAGGGATAGGGACGGAGAACGTGGAGATAGAGATCGAACGCGAGATAGAGATCGCGACCGTGACCGCGACGCGGACCCCCGAGGTACGAAACGCAAGAAGGATTCGTTCGACCCCAACGATGGGTACGCGAACAAGAAACAGAGAATGGACGCTATGTCGAGGAAGTCGCCGTGGGTCGCGAATTTGGATTGGACGCGGTGTCATCACGTCGCTGAATTGTGGGTGACCTGTCTCTGGCTTTTCCTCTTGATTGAATTCATAATGTAGGCTACACAAGGAAGTTGAAGCCTTCATGAACTATATCTCCCCGACACCCGTTGAAGACGAAGTTCGCGGTCTCATAGTCGCCCTCATTTCCCGAGCCATTACTACTACCTTTCCCGACGCCTCTGTACACGCGTTTGGAAGTTACGCAACAAAACTATACCTACCGCTAGGGTATGTTGTCTTGAAACGCGACCATAACCAAGCTAACGAATAAAACGTGTCCAGAGACATTGACCTTGTCATTCTATCCCAATCTATGGCCTACAATGACAAGGTGACTGTTTTACATGCGCTTGCGAATACCCTCAGACGCGCAGGAATCACGGAACGCGTCACCATCATCGCCAAAGCCAAAGTCCCCATCGTGAAATTCGTCACTACGCACGGGCGGTTCAACGTCGACATCAGTGTGAACCAGGAGAACGGCATTGTATCAGGAAACATCATTAATGGGTTTCTCAAGAACCTACATGGGACTGGAGACGCCGACGGGAAAGGCAGCTTGGCGCTACGAAGCCTCGTCATGATCACCAAGGCGTTTCTGAGCCAACGGAGTATGAACGAGGTGTTCAGCGGTGGCCTGGGGAGCTACAGCATTGTGTGTTTGGCTGTGAGTTTCCTGCAGATGCACCCTAAGATCCGGAGGGGGGAGATTGATGCGGATTCGAATCTTGGCGTGCTGGTGATGGAGTTTTTTGAATTGTATGGATGCTATTTCAACTATAACGAGGTGGGGATCTCGGTGAGGGAAGGAGGGATGTACTTTAACAAGCGGAGAAGGGGGTGGTTCGATCATTATAAGAAAGGACTGTTGTCGATTGAGGACCCGGCGGATCCGTGTGAGTGGCCCTTTCTGCACTGTCTTCGTTATGAGGCTGATGGATTGTGGTTGGGCAGCGAACGATATTTCGAGGGGTTCGTTCGCATTCCAGAAGGTTAGACAGACGTTTGCTGGCGCGCACAGTATTTTGACTTCGTCGGCGTACTTGACGGCGGGGATCTTGAGTTCGAGGAGACAGGGCCGGACGTTCAGCCTTCGGGATGAGCCTGAGGAGCTGAGTATTTTGTCCAGTATCATGGGCGTCACACAAGAGGTTGGTTTGTCAATTTGGAACGAGATTCAATCGTTTGACGCGTTGAGTAGACGATCAACCACCGGAGACTTGTGCAAGAGGTCTATGACAAACGTGCATTGCACAACCTACTTGGCATCAAGGCCAAGCCTGTTGTTGTGAATGGTAGTATTCCCAAGAGCAATGAGCCCTCGTCAACGTTGAACGGTGAAGCAGCCAAAAGCGTCAAGTTGGCGTGGGGAGAGGCAGACAAAGAGGACACAAATTCACATAAGCGACGGCACGACGCCGCTGATGAGGAGGAAGAGGGTCGATATAAAATTGGACGGCAACAGCCTCCTTCCAAGCGTCAGAGAACTGGAAGTCGCAGGGACGCACACATCACATATATGACGGACGAGGAAACGCTGAGTGAAGATGAGAACGAGGATTTTAACTATGGTAGCGACATTGAGATTATTGAGGGTCCATCAACGCGACCACCGTCGTCTAGAGACGCGGGAAAGACAGACAAACGGCGGTCGTACTGGCTGTCGAAGGGTATTGGAATGGAGGGTAGTGTAGAGTAGACAGCCAGACTGATCAGCGTTACCATACGGACATCACCGTTTTAAGAATCAACATCAGCTGTGCCTCATCACTTTCGCTCTGAAGTTGTTCCTAAACCATTTTACCTTGCAGCTGGTGCCTGTAGTCGCTGGCCGGCTTGTAGCACATACGGCGTCCTTTCAAAATTGCAAATGTCAGTGACCACACCCTCTTCGTCGTCATACGCGACGCTGACCTCGCTAACAGGACTTCTAAGAGTCAACCGGGCAACCTCAAGGAGCGTATAGCTGCCTTAGAGCAGCGAAATGCCGCACTGTCTTCTTCCGACCGCCCGTCATCGCCCTCAATACCCCTCGCAAATGGCGCGGGAGTCCCCAACTCGGCCGGGCTGCGTGCCAGGATAGCAAAATTCGAGAAAAAAGGTGGCGTACCGGTCCCTAGAGGCAGTTTCGGGCTCGGTGCACCACCCCTGGCTGAGAATGCCCCGCAGAGGAGGCGTGGGGAGCTGTATGGGAACCGTATAGCGAGCGTGCGAGCTGTCAGCGGAACGACAAGTAATGGTGTCAGCCGTGCCGGGTCGCCGTTCGATACGGGACGCGTTGTGTCGATGCCGAATCTAGACGGGGCTTGCAATGGGGAAGTGGAGGGTGATTCCTTTCCGTCGTCGCCGTCGTCAACGTCGTCACCCTCTCCGCCGTTCACGGGGCTTACACCTCAGCATACAGGGACGATAGGAACTATCACACCACAAACTACAGGTTCTGCGCTCGCTCCTCAGTATACGGGCAGCAGAGAGCCTGCTCGTGCTACTTCGTTTGCAGCGGCGCTTGAGTTGGCACGTAAAGCGGAAGTAGAAGGTCAAATTGAGGCGCCCGTGTGTCCTGCCGAAAAGGAGAAATTTTCTAGCACAGCAGCGCCACGAGCGCCCGTTCCGAATAATCAAGAAAAGGTGGACGTAGTCCTTGCTCAGGAGGTTTCGTCTCCACTTGAAGCAACAATAGCTTCATCTGATGAACCAGTTCTGGTTCCAGAACCGGCTAATCCTCCTCAGTCTTCTACGCCGACCATTGTTCTTTCACCCTCACATGAACAAGCAAACTTACTTGTTACTTCAGCACTAGAGGAGCCTGTGCCTGCAGCGACCAGACCTGCACTTGCTGAGGCAACCGCTCCAAGTGCTATGGAAACTGCTGATGTGGCGGGAGCAAAAGCTGAGCCCACAGAGCCTGTTACACCTGTTCCATTGGTTACAATCACTCAGCCTGTCGTCTCACCGGTCCCCAACATTACTTCAATTACAACTGCAACTAAATCAGAGCCGAAACCCGTAGAGTCTGCAAACGACAAGGGTCCTATCGCTTCTCAGAGCCCAGTCGAAAGCATTCCATCTCCGTCAACTACAGATGAGAGTGCACTCTCCCCCTTGGGCCCCTTCAGCCTCTCCAATGCTGTTCATGATCTTGGTAAGGTCGTCGCAAACATTCAGGACATGTTCCCTGGACAGATCTCTCCTCTTTCCGCCCCTTCATCACATCGACCTTTGATTGACACTTCCTCGGCATCAAAAGAACCAAATACCCCACCGAATACCAAGAAATCTATATCCGATCTGGACGATACCCCATCTGAGGCCGCTCCTGCCACATCTGGAACGACCACGCGCGCCCCTGCGACTTCGTCCGACACCAAACCCACCGAGTTGCTTACCTCTCCACGAAGTGGAAACTCACGGCCAGTAAGCATGTTCGAGACGAGCCCGAGCCACGCTTCCATCGCAACCCGCGTCACATCCGCTGCTTCACACGGTGCATCCGTCATCGGGTCTCAAAATCCTGGTGCTCCAGCCAACAAATACGAGCACTTCCCGCCTACACCCGAACCAGAAGCCTCCGAGTTCGGCACTGTCTCCAAGGGACACAAGTCTTCGCACTCTTTGTCCCAGACGGAGCAAGGTACAAGTAGTGGGTCGTTCTCGGCTGTTGTGCACAAGAAGGTGACGGAGCTACCCTCGACGACGTCTTCGTCGTATTTGAGTGTCTATACGAAGGTGTCAGAGACACCGAAGAAATCGACTGAGCCGGAGCCCGTGGTAAGCCCTGGGTATAGTGAACTCGCTGCTCTGTTGCATGAGACAGCGTTATTGGAATTTTCGTTGGAGCGAGGAGAGTTGCCTGGTGAGGGTGCGAAGCAGGCAGAGCTCGAGCAGGAGGGGCAGAAACAGAAACAAAAGGAAAAGGAGGAGGAAGATGAAAGGGAGAAGCAGGGAGCTGCTAGGGCTAAAGTCGAGGAAGAGAAGAAGAAGCATGCTACCGTGGCCAAGGCTCGTGCGAAGCAGGAGGCGTCAGAGAGCAAGTCAAAAAGCTTGTTCCGCAATCCGCTCTCCAGGAGCAAGTCAGCGCAGAAGCGGGACGAGTCGATGGACGGTGAGACGCGCAAAGAACCTGTCCGGTCCAAATCAGTGACGCTCCGCCCGCTGCCTGAGCCGCCTTTCCTTCAAAGTACATCCACGCCCTCGGCGATCCCCTCGATACCAGAGAAAGAGATTGCACCGCCTGTTGACGCGACGCCGGAGATAGAGACCAAGTCTCCGACACAGACATCGCCCAGGTCAATGCGGTACTTTACTAGTCTGAAACACTTTGGAAGCTCCTCGAAGACGTCACTTACGAGTGCCTCGCAACCACGGGACAGCGTCTCGGCGTGGTCGGAATTGTCGTTGGAGGATTTGTCAGGCATGCCTACGCCGTCGGGGAATGGTAGTGAAAATGAGAGCAAGGGTGGATTCCTCAACGGTTCAGGCGTTGCGTTGCGGTCGTCGTTGTCGCCGAAGAAGAGCTCAGGTGTTGGGAGGTCGGTGTCGTTCACGGATAAGCTCTTCAATCGGAATCGGAAGACGTCGAAGACGTCGACGGTGCCGTCTGTGGACGATGCGAATAGCACAGATGAGACTATTGGTAAAGGATACTTTTTTCATTGTTGTATTGATGCTGATCTACATGTTTCAGACCGCCTTGCTAGATCAAAAGCGGGAAGATCTGCGGCGTCACTCATCCCACCGCTTGACCCCGTGTCTTTTACACTTGACGTCCCCATCATCCGGGAGAACGATCAGCTTTTACCCTCCCCGTCTGAACTCGTCTCACCAAGACGGTCTGCGTCCCTCTATGTCTCATCCACATCCCAATTCCCACCTGTGCTCTCCGCGCGTCCCACAAGCTCGTTTTACTCTTCTATTCCTCAGCTTGCAGATAATTCAACATCTCCACGTGCACTAGACTCCGTAGATGAAGACAAACTAGCGAGCCCAAATTTCAATTCTCTAACAGGGACCCCGCAGCAAAGCATAGACACAATTTTCTCTGCAAAACCGACAAGTCCTGTGTATACCCAAAACCTCAGTAGCACTCCTGAGGTTGGAGTGCCGACTCAGACATCGAGTACGAATACCCCGCAAAAACAGCCGCAAAGCCTAGATGCTGCCCTCTTCTCGGTGAAGCCTACGAGTCCCGTCTATACACCATATACACCACATACTCCAGCGCTCGCCATGCGCTCAGAAGAGACCATCACCGACTCCCCTACGTTCCTTCCCAGTCCCATGAAAGAAGCGGAAAGCCCAAGCTCGTGGATTTCGGACATCTCCATGGTGTTCGACTCGTTCCCGTCGGTGCCCCAAGAGACGCCTCTTCCGCCTGCGCTCCCCGGTCGCCAGCGTAACTTCAGCAAGCCGTCCCTTCCGCTACCAAGTACGTCGTCGTCGTCGGCGGGGGTTGGTGCAGAGTTCCTTGTGGGTTCGAGTCCGTTCGTGAGGAGTACAACGGTAAAGTCGGCCTTGCCTCAGGCCTCAGGGGAGCATCATCCGTAATGAGATTTTGGGAGTTTTTGTGGGATGTTTGTTCATTGTTGTTTATCCATTTAACTGCTCAGTTTTCTTGCGATTCACGTTGCGCTTCCCACTTTCAAGCGTTTACCTCGATTCTCTTTTTCTATTGTCCGTTGTGATGCCAAATGCTAGTTAGTCTTCGGAATAATATTATATGTATCATATATCAAAGTCTTGGAATTTTTCAATCTATTCAAAATGATCTTGTAAGGAACCATACAGAAGCCATTGTTTGTCTCAAGTTCAACCTGAATTGTACTTACTACCACTGTGTCCGATTTAGATCTTCACAATCTGCGACTACACTTCACTGGAAATCAAGAGAAAACATTCCCGCTGCCGTTATAGGCAGCTGTCATCTTTGGAACGATTTCGTTTCACGCTTGTTGTTTTCGGGGGGAACTTGGACCCACAAAACTACTCACCCTGACTATTGTGATTCGGCCTTTTTGTCTCCTAATCGCTCGACTTCTTATTGTACGGGAATAACAGTCTCTACGATACCTGATTCTGGACAAGACACTCTTGTTTCGTCAGAAGCCAAGATGGACTTAGATTTATCCTGACGCCCATGATTTCGGGGTGACCGTTGTCTTATGGCCTATATAACCTCAGAGGCCCAAGTATCCTTAAAAATCTACTCGTACTCGAACCATTGGCCCCGGAAGCAGAACAATCATGAAATCCCTTCCCAACACGCCCGCCTTCACCCAAATTCAACGTCCTCAATCGTTCGTAGCTTTTCCTCGATATCCTACATTCTGGTTTTTCTGATTTCTTCAATTCAACAGGATACCTGATCAACCATCTCCAGCCTCGTTCGCATCCTTCTCATTGCTCTATAAATTCCATCCTTTTTGATTTAACATTTTGAACAGGGCAAGTTTCGAAGAACTGCTTGGGTTCTTTGGAAGCGCACCTTCTGTGCTGACAGCAGACGAACGATATCATACCACCTCAAAGAGCACTCGTAAGCCTGGGTAATTTGATAAACACCTTCACGACCGCCTCAGGCTCAAGCGTATTGCCAAGCTTCCTGGACTACTTCGAGATCTTCTTGACAATGTGGTAAATGCTTTAATGTCATACGAGAAAGATCTACCGGACCCCAATGCACTGTTCCCCTTCGCTGAAGATGTCCAACGTACTTCCAATGGCTTTCGGCGTGATGTTCATAAAGATATCGATGTCCAGTTCGCTTACGAATTTGGTGTCGCACAATTTTGTGCGGTTGCTGCTGCAACACTTGAATTTCAGCTCAGTCATTGGTCGGCAAATTGCCTTGAATGGTCGACCGTACGACTCTTTAACAGTGCTATACCCGGTGTTCGACGTGATCAGGCACTTGCAGACGGTTTCCTTAACATGTCGGACAAAGGGTCCGAGGGACATCTTGCTCATCCAAGTTCCCGTGAACGACTCATTCTCGAGACCTTTCCCGTGATTGCAGCATGGGAATTCAAAAACTTGAATTTCACCACTCCAGATGGTCAACCGGACTTGAAGGCTCGAGCAGACGTCTTTCATCAAATGGTGAATTGATTTCTCGATAGTGTCTTTCCATGCGAAGAATGCGAAAAAGGAGATGACTGCACAGTGGTTCATTGGAAGACAAGCACGAGTGCATGCCCTATGGGTAACAACGCCGTTCGTTCCTCTTGTCAATCTTACGACAATGTTCGGAAAGTAGGACTATCGCTGTCAGAGAGACCACCTACAGGATATGAATCGGGAGCGAGGCATTCTGCCCGGAACATCCTTCAGCACGTGGGCATCCCCTTCAATCCAAGACCGTGCAGAAAGTATCGTTCTGCGGAAAGAAATACCTGATACTTGGTACCTCCGATCTGGACTAGATACCAACAAGATCACAAATTTGGAATTTGGAAATAAAGAGGTCGGTAGAAGCGCAAACATAAACAGATGATGCTAATTATAATTTAGAATGTAATCTCCGAACTACTGCTAGAGGCAGGGCGCCGGCCATGGCTTGTAATTTTGTCTGCAGGGCGTGAGCCCTCGCGTACACCATTCACGATGAATAAATATCGGCGCATCAAGTGGCTTCCCATTGAATACCGTACTCTGCACGGGAGACACGCTTCTCAGGACTTCGAAGTAGATGAGCCTACACTCTCGCAGGAGTTACACGACTTGTACTGGGCAACGGCCGATTCCCTTTCACCTGGTACAGAACATTGGTACTCGTCTCAATCGCCATCAGGATCACAAACCTCCCATCATTCGACCCCTTCCACAATCAATGAAGTTAATGACGGATGGTCCCGGTGTAACCACCTTTTTTGAAGTTCATGCTCAGGAATCGTTTCATGGCTTACGTATGTGTCGAGCAAAACTTGAAATCCCTGGAGTCAACTATCCCAAAAATTTCAAGGAGGCTGAAAAGCCATGGATTATCTTGAAAAATGCTTTCACGACGGATGATATGTTTCTTTTGGAAAACGAATCCAAGGTCTATGATGTGTTGAATGAAGCCCATGTGTGGTCGATTCCCAAAAAATTCGGGTCCTTTTTGTCAATGGATCCCTCAAACAAGGATGCTAACTTTGCCGCTCTCTTGCTTGAGGATAAAGGGTACTCTCTGGCTCACATGAAGGCTATCTCACCAGGAATGAAATTCCGTGTGACACGAAGAGAGAAGTTGGTCTTTTCCTTTTCGTTTATTCGATCTTATACTGGGTTTACTTTCAACCAGAGTAAGCTTCCATCGTCTGCTCAAAAGAATACACGACGCTGGATACTTACACGGCAAGTTGACGAAGAACTCGCTCTTGTTCAAACCTGGACGACGTGACATATCCATTATTGGATTCGAACATTCAACGAGTCTCAGCTACCTTGCACACGGAGTCAGGTACACCCAGACAAACTGATTTAGATTGGCAAATTGAACGAAAGAAGGAAAAACATAGAAGGATGAGATTACTTCTGGGACCGTTTTCCCTTCAAAAGATGACTGTCAAAGAAAAGGAGGCCCGACGGGCGGCGAGATGTCTTGCCAACAAGAGTACACCGATGATTTCAGTACGGTATAAATCTAAAAGAACAAGAAGAAGGAGGCAATCACCGTCCAAAGAGGTTGAATATTGACCCGCCGCGTCGGGGGTGATTCCCTCAGGACAAGTAGCGTATTATGAGACTAGTACTTACGATAATATTATGTTGAGGGTAGAGCTTGATTGCCATCGGAGTGAACAATGTTGAGGTCAACTTTGATTACCAGTGACTACCAACGACAGTACTCAATCCGAAGTCAAACTTCTCTTCGTCCCATGGCTGACCCCCACCGATGGTACTACTACATCAACAATACTGTAGACCTGAGGAAGGCATAAACCATAAAAGACGCTAATAGTCCATAGGCAATAACTTTAGGTGCCACAGAAGTATTCAAGTCGTACGTATCCGTAAGAGCCTGAAAAGAAAAGTACTTTCCTTGCCATGAGATCGTGATCCATGGGCGACGGGAAGAGTATGTATGTAATATTGATCCGATATTGATTCGATGCATGGTCAGGCAATTGGTTGAAGTTGGTCCGTTCGCGCTGACTGCACCGATGCGAAATTTGACTGAACGCCTGGATGCTGCTTTTCAATCCGCCTTGAACTTCAACCCATGCGCACCTAAAGTACAAAAGAAATCACCTCGCCCCAAATTAACTCACCCTCTTTCATTCTACGATGGCCACCTCGACAGACGGCTTTCACTCAAAAATGTCAAATCTATTTCTTCGTTTCTTTCTGATTTATCTCAATCCGTAGACATCGCCTTGGTGAAAGCCTTTGAAGATGAAGTCGGTTTGCCTTCGGTCGAAAGGAGTTTTCCAGAACCACAGCGTTTTACCCGCTTCATCAGCCGACGTCCTGCCAAGGACGCAAATGACATCGGTGAAGTGTATCGCGCGTCAATCTCGCTCTCTGCTTGCGAACTTACATCCATGCTATTACTTCACCCCACCGCTGCCCGGTGGAGCACAGTCCTCCACATGATCGTTAGGATCGTCTCCCGATCCCAGAAGTATTACGCCATGATTGAAAACTACGTGCCAGAATTCCTCGACTTATACGAGTCCATACCTGAGAAAGCATATACCATGGTGAACAAGCATGCGTGGGCGGCTATGAGTGATGGAGACCGGAGACTTTTTAAAGAGATGAGAACAAGATTTCCACGGATGGCAGTATGGCAGATGTTTTTTTGCCTGTCATGGGGCCGAAGATGCACTGAAACATCTGGATCGGCTTTTGACTATGGAAAGTTTCCCTGAGATCACCCGACCAATAGACGCCCACCGATATATCTCTTGCTGCGCCACCAGACGCTATCAACACTGCCTGGGGAACTCCTCTATCTTCTTGGATATCAAAATCTCCAGTATCAACAACCGATGCTATTCCTGCACCTCTCACAGGTGATGAACGACCCCTTCGAAGGAGCGACCGACTTTCTCTAAGGTCCAAACTTGAACTGCCCTTGGAGAAAACTGAAGGGAAATCAAAGCAGGTGATTTCGCCTCCACCAGCTGAATCGAAGTCGCATTGGCCCAATATAATAATGTCAACTCGGAAAAGGGACTTGGCCGTTATTGACGAGGACATGACCACCTCTATAATCCAACATGTGATGCTCGATAATTCATTTCGTTTACTCACACACTAACCACTCAGCGGTTCAACAGGAGATGCTCATGCTGCCACAATTGATTTTCTTGGGCCAAATGGAAAGATCATATCGTTTTCCAATGTTGTTGTTAAACTTGCGTTCGCCCCCGTCCAGAAGAAGAGGCTACGGCATGAATTCAATGTTTATTCCCGCTTGTTGACTGCCAATGCTCGAGGGATTCCGCATGCGTTTGGCCTATTCGAAGACATTGAAACCGAGGCTTTAGCACTTATTATGGAGAATGCTGGACGAACTCTCTGGGACTGCAGACTTCCTGACAAGAGTCAACGACATCAATTCACGATTTCAAAGTCCGAAAAGTAAGCGCTAGTTTTTCTACAACTTGGGATCGTGAAAACCATTGATTCGCTCTGCAGATCTGCCTACTCGGATGCTTCGAGGTCCATTCATGATGCGGGTGTCCGCCATCGTGACTTGCGACTGGAGAACCTCACGATCAAAAGCAACGGAGATCCATGCATAATAGACTTCGATCGTGCTGAGATGGAAGCCGATGAACGATCTTTGGAACACGAGAAAGAGAAGCTTCAGAATATCCTCGATGGACGGTATGAATATTGCATCTCTTGTGAGACCACAGAAGAGGATTCATATCCCTCTGAGGAGTGGGAAAGTGGAACTGAACGATCAAGCAGTCCAGAGTTTCGAATTCGTGTACTGCATTGATGAATGTAGAATTTATGTTCTTGATTCTTCGTTGGCCAAAGTTTTAGCTCGAAATTCACAAATGTTTTTCGCTCATGAACATTAACCGGAACAATTCAATTACAATCTACCTTCAAGGTACAGGTGAGGTTCCGGCGCATTTGGGTCTTTGATGTAATCGCGAGTTGCGGAAAGCTTGATTAATAATACATTGCCAGAGAAAGAACATAGAACTGAAAACTAATCTGGATTCATACGTCTCTTCAACCTACATAACTAGAGCTTCATCTGAGGCGGACAATCTGGATATTGAGCATAGGAGGGGAGCCGATAAAGGGCAGTCGCCGGATTATGAGACCAAAAACGAAGAACAGCAAGTATAGCCGTCGTGTAGTGAAGTGATGCTGATATCTGGCAAGATTATACCAGTACAAGTCGAACGCCTTCGAACGGAGCCGGAGAAAGTAGGTCACGAGGTGCTTGAGGAACCATTCTGCCAGGAGGAAGGTCTTGGAGGTCGGGCGATTCGTGCCTTTTGTGTCGAGCGTCACCTCCGGTTCTGGCTTCCGTGTTTGCGTGAAGAAAAGCTTAGCTTCTTTTTCAGAGATGTTACGGATGGTGTAGAAGTTTCCTGGAGGAAGATGCAGACGTGCGTGAATGAGACCGAGCTTTTGGGAGAAGAGAGGTATCGAACCTCGTGGTACAACGAATACGCCACCAGCAGAGACTGCATATGATGTTTGGTGGATCAGGACTTCTACAGCTCCCTCCAGGACAATAAAGACCTGAATCATGAAGAGGTTATCTATAACCGCACTACGAAACCAAGCGATGTCACTGCTTACATATGTGTTGTCTTTCACATTCCTTTTCCTTTTCTCCCCATGGACATTAATGAAGACGAACCCAGACCCTATATAGTCTGAATAGCCCGTGGCCCGTTGAAAAGCCCATCCTTCGTCATTATATGGTATGTTCGGCGAAGAATACACCATCTTTGCCGGAAATATAACCGCTGGAGCAAGGGAACATCTTCGTTAATTTAATCTGAAACTTGTCTTGACGTCGAACACAACTGCTTACCTTGCTCCTTCTGTGGGGCATAATCGACGACAACGCCATGCCATGGCGCGTGTTCGTTGATCTGAGTATTCTCTGCGCACTTTGTTCTCTTCGTTGATACCTTATTGCGTTTCAGGGAGACTGGTGCCCCCGACTGAGTGCGTGGCGGAGTTGTAGTATTACCACTGCTCCCGCCTGGTGGGCTCGGTTCGGGTGGTGAAATAGGGATCTGCTGCTGTTGGACAGCTGGAACTGTAGGGAATTCGTCTGATTCTGTCGGTTCTGCAGTCTTCAGTTCAGAGGGTGGTGGTTCAAGTGAAGCTAGAGTCTCCAAGGCGGTCAATGTAGGGCTAGCGCTTGCACTCGAACTATTCTCGTCTGATAGACTCTGTTCGTTTGTAGATATTGGTATAATAGGGGTTGTGCTAGGACCAGCAGTTTGTTCAGTCATGGGTAAGTATATGGCTAGTGAGAGAAAAGAAATATACGACTCGGGACGAGAGCTATTGACTCGACACGAATTTGCCAAATATTGATACTTAGCCATCAACATTCGGAAAGGGTTTTGTACACAAACCACAATAATGATGGCGGGGGGTGCCATCTTTTCCGTCACACTATGGCTTGCTGTCCGGCGGCATGGGCCAATGAGTTGGAAGATAGTTGATGCCTTTTCTCACTATGATTACCTCATTTGATGGACTAAAAAGGTATGAATAAACACGAGGAACCGTCGTGTCCTTTCACAAGTCAAAAAAGGATGATCTCTTCCAAGGGTATAAACAAAAATTATGCACACAATGTTATATTTTATCTTTAAGACCCCCTCCCCTTACCTGCCTAATATAGTATATTATATAGTTAATCAAATCTAAAAATATCACTAATCTCCCTTGCACTGCCGTTTGCTACTCTCGTGCACATGAAATCCAGCATTTTTGCAGCAGACATCATCACAGAACCATCCCCCAACTGGCTTTTTGATAATTCCCATATAACTGAGATGATACTAAAACATTGTGAGTGTCATACAACACAGATATACTATGAATGCTGTTAAATACCACCCATCGTGCATCCCGGTGCATCACAGGACAGGAGATCCTTCTCTGAAATAGATGTTTCACAACCTATATCACCACATATCATGGCTTCATACATGAGAACTTGTGCCTTGCATTTGTGCCCATGTGTACTTGTTGAAGCAATTGTGCATGTTTCTGAGTCTACAAGTGATTCATATCATGATGAGCTGTGAATAGCTAGGAAAATAAACATATCTAGGTGAGTTGCAGCAGATAAAGCATTCTATTCTCCTTCATCATCCCCATGACTTTTCCCCAGATTCAAGGTTACTATTCTGATCACAATTACCTTCAGGTTCATCATCTTCCTCTGTACTAGTACCCCTAGCCTCCAAGTTGTCTATTTCATTATCACTATGAGACTCACTAATGCCTTCTGCATCAAGATCTCTGTCTGTATATTAGATTATAGTTAGTAAGTATGACAGAACTACACACCTCAATGCCATCTGAGTACTGTAGAACTCTGAAATAAGAATATTAGCATCTTTATGGTCCTTCTTTGACCATAAAGGAGTTGTATGGAAGACATCTTTCATAAGAACCATCTCTGTATCACATCTTGATAGTTGTTGGTATATGTCCAGGTCAACATTTACTAAAGGATGTGCCATCATAATGTGGTATCTAAGATTGTACTTCCACACTACCATCTGACAGAGCATGCATCAAAGAGGGTGATTGGAGCATGGTGATTCTATAGAGTGTTTGGCTGCAGCTGCAATTGAGATCTTTCAGAGATTCATGCATTTTGAATTCTGCATTTCAATGACAAGTGGTGTCTTTCCAAGGCCTTGCTTCAAGGAAATTGAGCATGAAGAGTCCATACTTAAGCATAGCCCACAGGGAATCTTGCCTTTAAGCCTGATATCATGCAGAATATGTGCTTCCATGTGCTTGAGAAGCTGTGGTGCTGAGAACTCAGAGACCTTACAGTGAGGACAAAGGCAACAGCATCTCAGATCACTTTCAATAGAAAGGTTGCCATCTGAAGGGTCTGTCTTGCATGCAAAGCATGCCAATCCTAGAAGATCTTATAAAAATCCTGTGACTCATAATTTAAGAATTGACCTACTATCAGCTGCATGATAAGAGAATGAATTGCTTTGTGCTATCTTAGAAAGTCAGCAGAGATCCCCATTATCCAATACATGCTGATGTAAAAGTGCAGCATTTGCATGTAAATCTATAGTCATAAATGCATACATGTCCTTTCCAGTATGATGACCATGGTCTGTTTTCTGTACATCTGGATTGATAGGTTTAAACCAGAGACTCTCTGAGCTCCAAAAGCCTGACTTGTACTCATAAGTTCCAAGCCATTTTCAGTCTGGGTGGTCTGGCTGATTTGATGTATTAACAAGTGCAATTTTCATGATCTGTCTACTGATATGAACATTTGGCTCATGAAGATGTCTGGCTTCAACATCATGCATATCAATGCCACCAATATTGGTGCCTTGAATGTTGATAATATCCAGGAAAATGCTTTTGCAGCAATAAACTATAGTAAGTGCTGGATCCTGTACAGAGATAATGTTTTTCTTTGGATCAGAGAATGGTTCAGAAGATGAAGGAACAGATGAAGGTGTAAGCTGGGAGAACCCATGAACTTAACATAATTGTTCCTTTAAATTGGAAGCTGTCAATAAATTTGAATACAAGTGAAGCACTGATGATTTGTGAACTTTAACTGTGCACAAAATCACAGATGATGGATCCTCAAAAGAGATCAATCTAAGTGTTTTGTTTTGCATTTTCATCAGTGAGTTCCATACTGCAATGTCATCAAGGTCAGCCTCCAGATCTGAGTTGATTCCATCTGAATTCTGTATATTTACACCAGTAGCATCAACTTCTGCATGATTTATAGGAATATTATGTTCCTCTTCTGTCTCATCATGTTCTGCTGCATCAACAGCACCATGAACCAATACCATCCATCCCTCATCAAAAGGGCATAAAATATCAAAGCTGCCTTCCTGTCAGGGGACCTCTCTTTTCATTTCTTATCCCTCTCTGCTCTGTTATGATATTCCATTATTCCCCTCTTCATTATTTCAGCAATTCTATCTGGAATTCATTATATCAGCATTACCTGACTTGTATCATGTGACCTATGTTTATTTTCATGGATGCCTGGCAAAGCAACTCCTTAGACTTGTTCTCTTCAGATCTCCCTCTGCCAGATGTGTAGTCAGCCTATGCTTTTGTACACCTCTCTAATACATTTTGGATCTCCTTCTGCTAGCTGTGTGACTGAGCCATAGCCTCCAGAGGTTGCCCTTACAGCAGAACAAGTCTTTAGCTTCAGTCTGGAAGCTCTCTTTAGCCTGCTTGAACCCCCTTTCCTACCCCCATTAGTCTCTCCTCCACTAGACTACTCCTAGCTCCTAAACAGTCTCCATGACTCAACCAGCCACTCCAGCCACTCCCTTGGACACTTCCAGCCTCCAAGACAATGCCTGGAACTGTCTGCTTGCTTTAGAGACTCAGGTTCAGACTACTCAAGCCTCTCTTACCCTGCACATAACCAAACTTGCCAGACTATGCCAAACCACAGACACCATCTCACACTCCCTTCAGATGCTCTTGGAGCATCTTCCTCCAGTTTCAATTACTACTCCTGCACCCTCTACACTACTAGAGATAAATCCTGCACCCTGCTTCCACATCTCTGCAGCTCCATACACAAAAATACCTTGCCCAGCACTCCCAGATGCTTATGATGGTGACTGGGCAGTTGGTGAATGCTTTCTCCAGTCTTGCACCACATACATTCAACTAAGTAGTGAAGCCTTCACTTTAAATGCTTTGAAGATTGCCTGAGTCCTCTCATACATGAAGTTGGGCCATGCCTTGACATATGCACTCCAAGTTTTTTGACACCCTGAAGGAGTGAATAGCTTCATCAATTGAAAAGCCTTTGAGATGGATTTTTGAGCTGAACTCTTCCCTTTTGACCCAGCAAAGACCACAGCACTCTTCTTTCATGATCCCAACCAGTATGGCCAAGGAAAGCAGTCTTTAGATGATTATACTAACTCCTTCTATGCTCTAGCTGAGCAGGCTGGTTATCCTGATGGTCTTCAGCTCTGTCTCACCTTCCATGATGGCCTACACTCCACTCTTATGGAGTGCATTGACAATCTAGCAGAAGGATGCTCAGATAATAGCATCATTACTTGGTACAAAGTTGTTTGTGACCAGTGGCAGCTTATAGAGCTGAAGCATGAGTTATGATGTCCCAACACTTCTCATTCAGTCCATTGCCCTTCTTATTTGCCAGTTCTGCCCTCTGTACATGCTCCCTTTACCACTCCACCACCTTCAGTGCTGGTACAACCTCTACCTTCAGGGATTCCCATGGAAGTAGATGTCTCTTATCAATGTGCATCAATACCTCCCTCATGCTGTTGCTGTGGAAAACCAGGCCAGTTTGCACACTATTGCTCTTAGGGACTGGAGGTGTGCTACCTCTCTCCCTCTGAGCAAGAGGGGCTCTGCTACAGCTCTTGGCTGAAAAGGACACATCTGAAGATCCCTCACCAGATGCTTCACTGGTGAATCTGTCTTCTGAGGTGTCAGGCTTTGTGGCTCCATTCTCAGAACAGGAAGAGAATTTTTAGTCAGGCAATGGATGAGCTGTATGCTTCTGCTGTCTGGTGCTAATTAGTTTGCTTGTCTGTTCATAGAATCTGGCAATACATGTTCTCCTGTTGATGATTTGATGACTGAACTAGTAAGCACCCTTTCTGATGTACAAAACCTCCCTTCAGTTAAAGACTTGACCAGAGTCCCCTCCTCTCCATCCTCTCATCTATAAATCCCTGCCTGGGAATGATGCCTCTCACTGGTATGTTGTTGCTTCCTCTCCATTGCTGAACTTTCTATATCTGCACATGGAGATTGAGACCACTGACACACAACAAAACTGGAGCATTTCTGCCTTACTGGATAGTGGTGCAATGGGTTTATTTCTTGATGCAAATTATGTGAGACAACACCACCTGACTACTCAACCTCTCTCTCACCCCATCCCCATATACAACATTGATAGCACTCTTAATGAAGCAGGATCTATCTGCTCTGTAGTGGATCTCATTCTGTGCTACTACTCCCATTTAGAACATGCCATCTTTGCTGTCACTAGACTGGGGAAGCAAGACATGATTCTGGATTTCACTTGGCTTTGAAAACGCAATCCAGAGATCAAGTAGTTGAAGGGTGAGGTGTACATAAGTTGGTGTCCTTGGCATTGTTCTGCCTGCAGAGAAGAGGTCCAAAAAGAGCACAGAGCATTGGTTTGTGAGTGTGCTGCTATATGTACTTGTTGCATAAGGCACATTTCCTTTGCTGACATCAACCTGTTAGATCCTCCTTTTCTGGCATTCTCTTATAGAGAGGCCCTCTATGAGGACATTTGTGGCATAAAAAGTGAAATCCAGACCTAGAGTCTCCAGATAAGGCTATAGAGGTAGGTGATAGGATCTATGCTGCTACACTGCATCCACCACCAATGGCTGCAGAGATTTAGGCTAGCTAGACCACATCTCAATGCCTGGCTCAAGCATTTGCTCAAGCATTTGCAGTGAACTCCCAGCCCAAACCCTAGTGTAGCACAGTTCCTCATCATCTTCAGGACATTGAAGACATGTTCTTCAAGACATTGTTTGTGACTTGCTTTTGGATGCAGAACCTTCTAGCTGTAAGGTATACTCTCTTGCTCCTTGGGAGCAGAATAAGCTAGATGCTTTTCTGCAAGAGAATCTGGACTCTAGATGAATATGCTCTTCAAAATCTCCAATGGCTTATTCAGTCTTCTTCATCAAGAAGAAGGATGGATTCCTTCATCTGGTTCAGGATTATTGTGTTCTAAACATGATGATGGTGGAAAATCACTACCCCCTTCCACTCATCTCTAAGCTAGTCAACAACCTTTGAAGCACACACTACTTCACTAAGTTGGATGTTCATTGAGGCTATAACAATGTGTGCATCAAAGAAGAGGATGAGTGAAGGGCTGCATTTTGAAGTAACTGCAGACTCTTTGAACCTCTATTAATGTTCTTTGGGCTCACTAATAGCCTGGCCACCTTCCAGACAATGATGAACAATATCTTCTGTGACTTGATTGCAGAAGGTGTGGTCTATGTCTACCTTGATGATATTCTCATCTACACCAAGACACTAGAGGAGCATTGTCAGATCACATGCATTGTTTTGGAACACCTTTGCCAACACCAGCTCTACCTCAAGCCTGAGAAGTGCAAGTTTGAGCAAACCTAAGGTGGAGTACCTTGGATTGATCATATTGCATGGAACAGCAGAGATGGATCTTGTGAAGGTGGGCTGGTGTAGCAGAGTGACCAGAGCCCAAGAACAAGAAGGAGGTATAGGCCTTTTTAGGCTTCACCAACTTTTACTGAGGTTCATCAAAGACTTCTCACACCATGCATGTCCTCTCTTTGATCTTATGATTAAGGATGCTGCTTGGCAGTGGGGAGCACTGTAGCAAGCTGCCTTTGATGTTCTAAAACAAGCCATTACCTCACAACTTGTCCTCCTCTTCCCCAACAATGATGCTCTCTTCTGTGTAGAAGCCAATAGTTCATACTTTGCCACTGGAGTGGTGCTGTCTCAGCAGTTCAAGGAGGATGGCAAGTGGCATGCCATAGCCTTTTACTCAAAGAGCCTGAATGTTGTTGAGTAGAACTACAAGATGCATGATAAGGAGATGCTTACTATCCTTTGATCCTTTGAGGAGTGGTGGCATTTTCTTGAGGGTGCATGGCATGAGTTTGAAGTTTGGAACAACCACAAGAACCTCCAGTACTTTCAGATGGCAAAGAAGCTCAATTGCCATCAAGCTCAGTGGTCCTTATACCTGGCCAACTTTGACTTTTTACTGCATCACAAACCTGGATGGAGCATGGGCAAGCTAAATGCACTGTCATGGCAAGCTGACCATGACACAAGAATAAATGATAACAATAACATTGTCCTCCTCAAGCCAAGACTGTTTGCCATTTGTGCTCTTGAAAGTATGGCAGTTTGAGAGGATGAGGTGAATATTCTTAGAGATATACAGTGAGGGAATTGTGAGGGCACACAGGAGGATGTTGTGGCCAAAGCAGCCATAGCCCTGCATGCTAACCAAAGTAATGAGGTAAAGTCAGTACACACTAATAAATGGGCCTTGTAGGATGACCTGCTCACCTTCCAAGGATGCATATACTCAGAGGAGGGCTGAAGCTGCTTCCAGGTTATTCCAATGTCGATCATTTGAATTGGTGGCAGCAGGTATTGGAGCAGTGGTGTCAGAAGCATGCTGAGCAGTGGGCCTTTTCTTCTGGACATGGAAGGAGTACACAGCATCAGTTAGATTCCCAAACTCACCTGGCAAGGAGGAAACATGGATCTCGGTAACAAAATCATGCAACTCATCACACAGTGAGGTGTCACCCTGTAGAAGTCTGAGCTGATGCAGTGAGAGATCTCCTTGCTTATATAGTTTGGAGAACATCAAGATGTGATTAGCCCAAACCTCTGCAGTGGCCTCTGATGTAGGGCACCCCAGGTTTTTAAAGAACTCCTGGGTCCTTAAAGAGAATGCTTCTCACAAGAGGTGGAGCTCCTTCAGGATTATGTCATGTTGCTGAGAATATTCCACCCATTGTCCTGCATGCTGGAGCAAGGGGTCACCATCATCCTGAGACACATTTCCTTGTCCTAAAGGGGTTAGAGGAGTGTGAATAGCTGGTGCTGCCACTGAAACCTGACAGTGAGGCTGGTGGGCAACAGAGGTGGTGGAGGGCTGAAAGCTGTCCCATCCACTTGAGTACACTGGTCCTGCCATG
>JABAKA010000036.1:0-59102 GCA_018857285.1 Termitomyces sp. Mi166#008
TAAATAGGGCGCTGCCATCATTGTGGAGAAAAATCAATATAGTCAAGACTTTATCGATTTAAGAGGGGTGCTCAATTTTTCGTTCACAAATTTGTTCACAAATTTGTTCACTTGATCGAACAATAATTGCTCCTTATAGATAGAATATTCAATGTCTGCTGCAGTCCACCAACTGGCATTTGAGTGAGCAAAAAAAGGTGCAGGCGTTGCGTACCCTCGCCATATACTCACTAGTACTCAATGTAGGTGGCAGATATATCTATAGTCAACTCTATCTCATACTTAAAACTCCACAGGGCTTCCCACAACAACTACAATCCTTTCAATACCCCATCTCAAAATGCTTTGGTGTGTACTTTTGCATACTGCAATGTGTTCCTTCCTGCTAAGGCTCTGTATTTTCACAAGATGGACCTGGCATCACTTGCAATAAGCATGAAGAGTTTCTGCATATTCCAGGATGTCCGCCTAAGTCTGAGCTTTCGTCCGTTTCACCATATTGCAAGAGATAGGGGTAGATTGACACACACGAGAACTGCAGCGGACATTGAATATTCTATCTATAAGGAGCAATTATTGTTCGATCAAGTGAACAAATTTGTGAACAAATTTGTGAACGAAATAATTGAGTACCCCTAAGAGGTTCGGATCGATCAATCTTATCAGAGACCCACGTGGGCTGAGTTTAGAATTTTGGTCCGAGGAGCACGTGCATCGTGATTTTTTGAGGCGTCTCCTAAAGTGAAGGATGGACTACCAGCCAGTCGTTGTTACATCCCATCCTCGGCCCAGCACCTCGAAGCATAATGCAGAGTCAAGATACTGGCGGCAGCTCAAGCACCCTGTCTTTATCAAAGAGTATGCACCAATCACGTCGATTCACTTCTCACCCTCCAAACCACACCGGTACGCTGTGACTGCAGCGACTCGAGTGCAGATTTACGCGCCTCGTACCCAAAAAATAACTAAAACCATATCCCGGTTCAAGGATGTAGCACGTAGTGGGAATATCCGACCAGACGGCAAGCTTGTTGTAGCTGGAGACGATAGTGGATTGATACAGGTGTCCCCAACTCGTTTGCGTAAAGTAGCTGATTTCTGACGTCGGTCTCAGGTGTTCGATATAAACTCCCGCGCGATTCTTCGTACCTTTGATTCCCATAAACAACCTGTACATGTCACCAAGTTTTCGACGCTTTCACCTTCCCAGGTTTTATCATGTTCTGACGACACAACCGCTAAAATATGGGATGTTCCCTCCCAATCACCTATTTCTACTTTTGCTTCACACACAGACTATGTGCGCTCGGGTCAAATATCTACGTCCAATCCCCACCTTGTTTTGACTGGCTCTTATGACTCCACTGTGCGCTTGTTTGATTCACGTTCTGGCCGCTGCGAAATGGTAATGGGGGAGAGTTCGGCCACTGGCGCTACTGGAAGTGCTCCCGTAGAACAGGCCCTACTTTTCCCCTCAGGAACCATTGCACTGTCCTCCGCGGGTCCCATCATTCGAATTTGGGATATCGTCTCAGGGGGCCGCTGTATACGCGCCCTCTCAAATCATCAGAAAACAGTCACCGCTTTAGCATTTGACGCTAATGCCGGTCGAATCCTTACGGGTTCCCTTGACCAGATGGTCAAGGTTTACGACGTCAGTACCTATAAAGTCGTTCACACAATGCGATATCCTGCCCCCATTTTGTGTCTTGCCATCTCGGTGGGTCTCTATTATTTAGATCCCCAAGTTTAACCTCATTCCCTAAATCTAGCCCGATGAAACACATATAGCGGCGGGCATGTCAGATGGCACTCTATCTGTTCGCCGGCGACAATTGAAAATAACGCAGACAACAGCTGCTGATCTATTGCGTTCGAGCACTTTCGAATCCTTCCTTGGGGCCTCACATCCAGCACTCGGGGAAGGCACTGTTCGTGGCAAGACTCAGTCTAAACCCCTCGGTTCGGTGGACGAGTTCCGGGTAGAAAGCAGACGAGTAAAAAGGCTTAGGGATTATGATAAGCTCCTCAAGAGCTTTAAGTACTCGGCCGCTTTGGATTCAGTCTTGCGCAAGGTTTGCTCCATTCAAATTATAGTACAGGGAGTGTTTCTCATGGCTGTAAACAGCAAGTCCCTCCAACGACAACATTTTCCTTGATCCAAGAGTTAATCCATCGTGATGGTTTGAGAACAGCACTCTCTGGTCGTGACGACGTCCTGCTCGAACCTGTTCTTCGCCTCTTAGTGAAATACGTTACCGACCCCCGATTTGGCGAGATGGTTTGCAACATTGCGAGTATGGTCATCGGTGCGTTGTTCTTCCCCTTAGCTGATCAAAAACTTCCTCATCTTTCCACAGAGATGTATAGTCCAATATTGGGCCAATCGCCATTGATTGATTCCTTGTTTCTACGGCTACAGAAGAAAGTGGCAGCAGAGATTCGTTTCCAGAAAGAGTTAGTTAAAACCAAGGGTGCCTTAGCGATGATATTTGCGTCTTCGGTATCAGTCAACGAAACATGATACTGTTTTTGGATACATTTCTTTGTTCATGTGGAAGGATTCTCAGAGTGTATTTTATCCTGCATCAGGAGTATCTAGTGCAGCAATTAAAGCCTCCAAAATCTCCTTCTGTGATGGAGAGTAGTCTCCATCCTTGTCTGTTGAATGTATATCTGGAGGATCATCGACATTCTCGTGGAATATTCGCAAAGTCTGCACGATGTCTTTGAGAGACTGATTTTGTCTTCGCAGCATTTGTAAAGCATGCGCTCGAATCTGAAGGCAGATCAGTAACATGTGCAAAGTTAAATAAAGAAGCTGAGCCTGGCTCACACCATCGTCTTCCATGATAATCCACGCAAGAATGTAGTCCACAGCCTGCAATGTAAATAGTCCGCCATCGAGACGTCGCAGATACCAGGTTGCCTCTAAGTCGGACCGTTCTTCCTCATCTGTCGTATCCTTTGAAAAATAAAAAGACAATCAACAGATATGTCGCAAATGCTCCGACCATTTGCTCACCTTTTCTTCTTTTGAGATCTCTGCTTCAACCACACTTAGACGTGTACGAGCACCATCTCGTATCTCCAACATTTTGTCGACTTTTTCATAGCTCGATTCTACAAACTTGGCCAGAAGCCGTAAGCGTGCAGGAGAATCAGATGCGATGTTCGAGAACAGCGATGATATAACGCCTAGAATGTGTCCCGTATCTTCTGACGGAGGCAGGTTGGTTGTAGATTTCTGCTTTTTTGAACCCTGAATGTCTGCTGAACAATCTTTGTATAGCGGAAAATACATAAAGTGTACCTTGCCCATGAGAGCTGGAAACAGCGTCTTCAAACCAGAAGCCTCGATGAAAGCTTCACAGATCGCAGAACCTGCTACACCCGACATGGCATAGTCCAACACTTTGATCGATCTGGATTTCGACTGCAGCTTTTCTCTTAATGAAAGTCAACGTCCGAAAACATTCACGATCTCACCTAATGTACTTACTTCATAATTAGGACCATAAGGTCAGGCCCTTCAGCGGCCAAAAATTGGGTTTTCACCGATGGTTCATTGAGCGCTGAGCAAAGGGCATCGAAGATATTTTCCATGAATTCAGTCTCATCTGCATCGATAGGATCGCGGCGGCGGTATTGCTGGAGGTCAACTTAGCTTTAAAGCATAGATTACATAAGAAGGAAGCTCACAGAAAGGGTCTTGAGAGTGACTTCGACACCATCCTGTTTCCCGAATTCTTGTCTGTTCTGCTGATTGTCTTGCAGCAGGATAGAAAGCAACTCTGCAGCATATCCACGATTCTCATCATGAATTTTTGACTGAATGCGAGCCAGAAGCCAAGACAGAATTGTAGTCTTTCCCACGAGTTTTATAGACAGTCGAGGATTGAATCCAAGGACATTCTCAAATATGCCTAGCATTCGCGCATAAATTAGTCAAGTTGTATGTAATAGAATGAACTGAGCAACGTACCTAATACATGGAACACTCCTTGGCGATCTGACTCCTCGCTTTCTTTCAATCGAGAAAGATTGTCAACCAAAAGTTCAAGGATAGAGTTCTCTAGCTTTGGAGCCAGAAGGTCAAGACACGTTTCTAAGACTCGAACTCGGAAGATACATACCAAACCCTCGATGAGGACTTTGAGAGCCTCCTCAGCAGTTTCCCCTGATGCATCATCGTTATCATCATCTTCATTTCCAACGTCTTCGTCAGTAAGCTCGTGAATAAGTTCAACGACATCAATCACGATGTCTGCATTTTCGTGTGCTAGAAGGCCAACAAGAAGCGCCACGGAACCAGAGCGTACGAGTTCATGGTAAGCAAGCACGGGTGCTTGCGCCAGGGGTAGCAATGCTTTAATTGCTGCATCAAGGTCAGCTTCTGAGTCTATGAATCTAACATGGACAATCAGTGATTGCATACTCAGACAACTGGAATCATAACGCTCACTTCGTTGGATCGTCTGGATACTTTGACCGTAAGTCCTGGTTCTTATTCACGGCGCGTTCGAATCTGAGAAGCATTCGGCGAATAGCTGTTACAGATAATGCTTCTGACTGCCAAGTTTCTGAATTCAGTACTGGATTAGAGCAACCGCTGTAAGCAAGTGAAGACTTACATCGTCCACGGCAGCCTCTCCACCTACACTCTCAAATATGTTCAGAATTTCTTTCTGTTCTGATGTTAGACCGCCTCCAAAGAAACGACCATCCTCATCTTCTTCGGCAAAATAATCGGCATCCCCACCAGGCGCGAAATTACGGTCCACCTCTTCATCCTTTTCGTCCTCAACCGTCGTGACGCGACCCTTGCCTTTTCCATTAGTATGAGATTCTGATGGCGGCGCTGGCAAGTCCATTCTCATTCTCTTCAGCATTTCAGGGGTAGGATTGTCTGGTAATTTCCTCTTATTTCCACTAGCAGGGAACTTTGGAACCTGTGAAAACCGTCACAAGTCAGTCTTTAGATTTAGAAATCTTTTTGTAGACCTTGAATAAGTTATCTATATCCATGGTGAAGCGTTATGCACGCGAAGCTGATCAGCAAAAAGGCCCTATAGTAGATAGATGGAGGAAAGACATAAACTCTCAGCAACCGGTTCGAGGTCGTGGGAATCATTCACAAATAATGTATACGTCACAGCATTGTACATAAGTACTAACTATCGAAATCTTACAATAAGATGCTGTCAACAGTCGTCATTTTATTTGACTAACTATTGCTTTAGACTATATCAATATTTGGGAATGTAAATCTATATGGGCATGAGAAGCTGTTCTCAGAGCATTCGAAAGGGGGAGATGTCACTTGGTACGCAAGCAAATGTATACAGTGCGGACCCCGGTTGTTCATGCGTGGACCTCGGGCATTTCTACCTACCCACCTACCAGATAAAACATGATGCATGAAAGGGGAGCCATCTCATGAAATAACTCAAAAAGACAACAACGAATGTAGCGTCGTGGATTACAAGAAACTAACCATGTTCGGAGTGATTGTAGGGAAGGCTCGCGAAGGCAGAGGAGCAGAGCAATTTAGGTATACAAGGAACGTAAACATACACAACGGGTTACGTTTTCCTCCCATCGAAGTCCGTAACTTCAGTAAGGCTTGTGTCGGTTCTTCTTCAAATCTTGTTCTAACTTCTTCGCTTTCCTGTGGCCAATTTCCACCGGGCGTATGGAACCGTCATCCGCTTTCTTAAGTTTGACAGGACGATTACCCACATATTTGCCTGAAAACCATTCAGTGATGCGTGATCAGTGGATCAGCAACAGGTATGCATACCATCCATCTCCTTCCAAGCCTTCAGAAAGTCTTCTGGGTCAGAAAAGGCGACGAAGCCATATTTAGCCTGTACTTCAATGAACAACACAAGATCCGAGAGGGCGTCAAATACTCACTTTCTGACTGAGGCGGTCACGAATAACGCGAGCTTTGGTAAACGATGGATATTTGTTGAACGCATTGGCAAGAACGTCATCAGACACATCGTTACTCAAGTCACCGACGAACAATCGGAACCAGGCTAAAAGGATATCATCAACGTACACCCTGAGACACTTATCAATACTCACAAGGATTCCACTCGAGTAGTGTTTGGTCCTCCCACACCTTTCCTCCTCCCTTGCGCAGCACAGTCGTACGTTTACCACCTTTGGCAAGCTTCCCACCAGCACCACCACGCTTATCTATCATTGCACCGGGAACATAGACGCTTTGCTGGGCTAAGATTCCGACGTCGTATTCATAGGCATTAGCTGGCACTGGGGCGCTGTGTGACGACGAGGCGCCCGCGAGAGCAAAGGAAGGCTGGTAAGGCTTGAAATAAGGATTGACATCGTATCCAGCTTGTTGCTGCTGTTGATACTGGTATTGATACTGCTGATGAGGGTCCATTGTCGAAGCAAGGCGTGCGCCTGTTGAAACAGTGAAAAGGAAAGGTTTTTCAGATGCGGATTTGATGAAGGTCGTTGTCAGACTGCACTATCCGGTACTGAGATTATGTAATATTTCCTGTTTTGGATAGCAGGGCCTATTGTGAAAGTTTCGTTGTCTGCTCATCGTTGCCTCCAGCCCCCTCGCCCTTCCTCAAGGTATGTCCCTTTATTCTTCGATGATGTGCATCCATTCTCGGAGCCTCTATACTCTGCGCGACTGCATTATCATGAATGGAACATGCTACGTTGGATGGACAATTTGAATTGTGGATGACGGGTTCTGAGCTACGACTAATCCATCTTTTCTAGACATGCCGTTCGTCAAAAAGATCAAGTCCGATGCCTACTTCTCTCGTTTCCAGGTCAAGTACCGCAGAAGGCGTGAAGGAAAAACTGATTGTGCGTCCCCCTATCTTTCCACTTCGCTACTTTTTACAGTATTTCTGCAGACTATGCCCGCAAAAGACTCGTGACCCAGGCGAAGAACAAATAGTAAGCATGCTTCAGTCGTGAAATTAATGGCTTCTCTCACCCATCTTCCAGCAATGCGCCCAAGTACCGCCTGGTCGTCCGCTTCTCCAACCGCTTCATTACCGTCCAGATTGTTTATGCACGCCTACAAGGTGACTTCGTTTTGACGGCGGCTACTTCGAAGGAGCTCCCGAGATATGGCATCAACCATGGTCTCACAAACTGGACAGCAGGTAATTTCCTTGCTCCACTGATATTATAACTTCTCATCTTCCCAAAGCATATGCGACCGGCCTTCTTTGCGCTCGCCGTGCTGTGACAAAATTGGGTCTTGCCGACAAATACCAGGGGGTTGTCGAGCCTGACGGCACTTTCCAAGTGACGGAGGCTCTGGATGATGAAGATGCCCCTCGACCCTTCAAGGCCTTCCTCGACGTTGGTTTGAAGCGTACTTCAACCGGCTCGCGTGTCTTCGGAGCGTTGAAAGGTGCCAGCGATGGTGGTATTTTCGTCCCTCATTCAGAGAAGCGCTTCCCTGGTTACGATCCTGAAAGCAAGGAGTTGGATGCAGAGGTGTTGAAAAAGTACATCTTTGGTGGCCACGTCGCTGAATACATGGAGAGCCTCGAGGAGGAAGATGACGAAAGGTTAGTTCATGTTCTCCCAGAATCTTCTTTAAATCAATTCTCGATAACAGGTTCAAGAAGCAATTCTCGACCTACCTTGCCGATGGCGTTGGCTCAGAAGACATTGAGGAAATCTACACGAACGCATATGCTGCTATCCGGGAGGATCCTACCTTCAAGCCTACCGAGAAGACGAAAGACTGGAAAGCGGAAAGCATCAAGTATCATACACCAAAACTCACTCTTGCCCAACGTAAGGCGAACATTGCCGCCAAGATCGAGAAGTTCCAGGCTGGTGGCGCCGGAGAAGACGAAGAAGACGAGGAATAGATTTCTACCCCTTGATGTCTCCATGTTTTCTCGGCTTCTTTACCCTCGTTCATACGTATACTATTAGTATGTCCTATGCATGCTGCATATTATCTTTGTTGTAAGATAACATGATAGAAGGGTAAGGCATACGTGGAAGCTTTTTCATTTTCTAGGATGACGACAAAGCTGCAGTTGTAATGATGTGTTCAATCCACGAAAGCATTGATTCCGTAGTAGATCTCGAAGAATATCGATCAAGTTGACCCTGTCTCAATGTTTTCTTGTGCAATTGAAAGGCAGAACAATCAATGGTGAAGTCCTTTCCAAAGGAAATGTGGAAGTTCCTTGAAGAAAATAGGTGAGAGGTGGGCAAGGGGACTGAAAGAAGGCTGAGGGGGCGACGTACAATACACAACCCTCCCATCTACCGACACATCTGCTTAGATCGACGAACCAAGTTCCCCCGACATGCTCGTGTGTCTCTCTACCTCGTTCACAGATCCTGTATAAGAGGCATCTTTCTACCTCATCGGTTAACAATTGACATAGTTGAGGGATAGAGGATATTGTCAAGGTCGCTTGTGGAAGATGCGCAGTTAATGACGATGGGGATAGGAAGGTCAAACGGATCGTATGCCTCCGAATATATTGAGGACGAGCAATTAATTGTACACAATGAAGATACGTACCGGTCATCGATTCTGAGGACGGCCTCTCCGCCAATAACATTACCACCATTTTCAATCAGCTGGACAAGCTGACGGCCAGTTTCTCCAACGGGGTTGAAACGCAACGACGATTTGATACCTGCAACAGATAAGGCCGCAACCATTTGATCTATTTCCGACTTGATTCGTTCGCAGAAAACTTGATACTGTAGTAAATCGATAACAGGTTGCAGTATTGGGGGGGGATGTAAATTGTCTTTTGCAACGCCACCAACGCCCATCGAGCCGAGCCTTTGTGCCTGTAAAGATCCATGCCGCCGTAAAAGGAGGGCATGAAGAACAAAGTATATCAGATTGCACTTCTCTCTACAGAACTCGTCTGATGAGGTTGGCGGGAGTACTCCATCTTCCGACTGGACCCTAAGCAATGAGCCAATCCCTTATACAGAAGAAAGTGTCTCGACATACCAGTTCGAACTTTAATTCTGTACCATGAGCTGCATCAATGACAATGAGTCTTTCCGATACTCGAGCAGACGCCGTAGGCAGATTTCCAGCTTCTTGAACCAGGAGGGAGAAAATCTCTTGCTCAACAATTTCTTGTTGTGCACCCTTCAAGGCAACCTCCGGACCTTTCTCGTCGACTCTAGCCAGCGTGTTTTGGGAGGTGATGCATAGACCGTCTACCCCAACGACTGAAACCGAAATGCGTAAACGTGTATGTTGGCGATGGAAAAATACAAGGCCATGTGTGAAAGCTTCATCTGAGGCCATACGAGCGACTGCCTGTCGCCGAAACGCTGCAGGAGCTGCAAACTAGAATATCAGACAGTGTCGGGATCAGACCTGGACAGACATACATTCTTCCAGACCATAGGAGATGAGAAAATCTTTGGACGTTTTATCTGCTCCCTTTCCGGTCGCAGAGCCGAAAGGAAGAGGGGCAGGGTTTAGACCCCAGTTGGCTCTTCTAACCTTGAGAGCATCGACCCAGTATTTCTCTCCCTTAATCCTACCTCTATCCATGCTGTAAGCGGCCGACTTGAAGACATTCGCGGCTTTTCTTAGTGCTTCGTCTTTACTTCCGATGGTGAGTTGCCCATTGAAAGCTTGCACGGATACAATTGGAGGAGGCTTTGTGACGACGGTGGCGGAGAGATTTGTTGTCGAATTTTCAGGCTGAGGGAACGAAGACGACAGTAGTGAGGCCAAAAGGTCTCTGGCAAGTGTTATCTCTCCTAGCGAAGTGCTGTCATCGTTGAAGGGCTTTATCTCATAGTAATCCGCCAAACTCGCTCACAATAATTGGGGTATAATTTCAGACCGCATCTTGACTAATTCCTCCACGTTCATAGCTCGAGTACCCAGTTCAGGGCTCTCGGTTGTGTCGGAGGTATCAGAGGTGTCGACATCATCAGCAAGAAGTCTTCCCTCTAGCTCATGCCCTTTGGTCTTGTCAAAGAAATCGACCCCTCGCTCGATAAAAATACGCCGAAGATTATTCCCTAAAGCCTTGATGGAATTTTCCTTTCTTATCGTTGATGACGGGTGAGAAATAACTGCGTATCATTGAGGAGATGTTACCAACTTCTCGTAGATTTGTTGACCCTCTGGTGTAATGTCAAAGAGCACTGGTATCCGATCACCGTTGTCATCTTTATAGGGTCTCTCGAGGGACAGCTTAATCTGTTCAAAAGAATGATTGTCCATGAACAGTGTCGTCCAGGAGAGCTGGCAGCTGTCGCTCGACAAGATGTTATGCAGTTGACTCGATCGAAGGAAGCAGCATTTTCTTGTTTATTTTATTTAAGCGAACGGATCACCGGACCTATCACATCAACCCATTACCTCGAGTCAGCTATATCTTTATTCCAACTTTTTTCCTTCTGCGTATGATGGTCAAGCCGCCAGCGCACATGCCCGCTCATTTTGGCTCTTCTTCCCACCCCCCGTCAGGAATCAAACGAAAGAAATTCGAAGATGAGGATCTGGGGGTATTGTCTGCCAAGAAACAACGGACGAGAGTCAGGTAATATCCAAGCACCTCCTCCATCATGCCGTCTTATGTTGCATTACAGCTTCTCCTGCGGTGAATGCCATCGCCGCAAACAAAAGGTTCGGGACTGAGGGTTTTCATGGTTTGTTCGTGAGTAAATCTTGGTTCCAGTGCGACAGACAGGTTCCTTGCTCTCATGTGAGGTATAATCTTGTACCCACTCGCGCCCCGGACTGATACTTGACAAGTGTATAGCAAGGAAAGTCCCCGATCTGTGCAAAGCCTATACTCCAGGAAAAGCCGATCACGACCTTAGTGCTCGCCTCGCTAGGTTAGAGAATATCATCGAAATGGCCTTGCCTCAATATTGCATTCCCGGCTCGTCTCGCTCTTTTGCTAATGCATCAACCTCGCAACAACGTTCGGTATCAGACGGGGATGACGATAGTCCTTCCCAAACAGAAGACCAGGATCCTAGTGGGGGATCATTTCAGAGCGGAAAATGGTACGGGAAGAGTGCATTGGGGAGTGTTGCCCCTAGCACTGTCCTTGAGCAAGTATGTCTTCGATGTTCTTTGGATCCTATGCTAACATTCAGTTTTAGTTACAAAATGTATGCCTGCCGACGCCTGAAAGTGGAGACCAAAATTTCTCCCGACGTCCTCTCGACTCCAAGAACTCTGATTTGACGCAATTACCTCCTCACTCTCGTGTTCCTGCGATTGGGGAAGGACAGTCGTTGATAGGGGAAGACTCAGAGCCCTCTGCTGCGGATAATTTAAAATCTCTGGTGCAAGAATGCGGCGTCTCTCCACACAAAATATCCGAACTACTACAAGAACTTCCTCCAGCCAGATCATCAGACGTCCTCATCGATTATTACTTTTCTTCGATGTAAGTAATTGCTGCTTTGCCAAAACAAAGCTCAATTTCCACATTCTTAGCAATTGGACTCGATATCCCATTTCAGAAAAAGACTTTCGCCTGGCCTATGCATCGATATCCGCTCACGGCCGTGATGGTATTGGAGCTACGAATCCAAACGATGTTCGATTCCTCCCTCTCTTGTTTGTAGTTCTTGCGATTTCTGTACGATTGGCTCCCGAACATATTGCTGGTGACGCGCGAAACCGGCGACTTACGTCGTTACGCTACTACTGGTCATGTGAGTGGGTCTACACTGCCCATTCTACGTGTTGCTCATTTCTGCTTAGCTAGGCGATCATTATTAATTACAGCCGCTATTCAACCGGATTCTTTGGACATCGTCTTGACACGATTGCTGGTAAGGAACACATGAACTTGTCAATAACAATGTTCTGAAGGGCAGTAGAGTGCACGTTTCTTGACATTCGACCGTCGAATCACAGAATGTTGGAGTCAACTCGGTGCTGCTGTTCGAACTGCGCAAGCCCTCGGTCTGCATCGAGATGGCTCAAGTATGGTGAGTTGGACGATATTTTTTTAGATCTTCTGCTTAAGTTTCTCAGGGCTTAGATGCATCAAAAGTCGAGTATCGCAGGCGCATATGGTGCATATCCTTCTTTTTAACTTAATTATCAAAATACCCACATCAGTTACCAGGTCCTATCTTTATCATGCGGATCGGTCCTATGCCTTGGTTCTCGGACGCCCTAACTCGATCCAGGATGATTATACATCTACCAAGACACCTTTGAATATTGATGACGAGACCGCTACCCCGCTGCCTGCTGAAAGCCCGCCCCTGACCTGCCCGACACCCATGACATTTGTGATCTTACGCCACCAGCTTGCCAAAATTATCGGAAGAATAGTTCATCATTTTCAGCAGGTCCGGGAAAGAAGTTCATATTCTGAAGTCGCCGCTCTGGATGACGAGCTTCTCAAGCTTGTCACTCGCCTTCCACCTCATTTCTCTCTAAACCCCGACAGGTCTTTGGACGGAAAATTCAAATACATTCCGGTTCATCGTTTCCTGCTGATCACGGAAATTCTTTTCGTCAGGATCAGTCTTCATCGACCCTACATCCTCCGGCGACTAGGCAGCGATCGCTATGCTCGATCTCGTGCGGCCTGCTTTGAATCAGCTATCAAAGACTTCGAAGTTCGAAAAAGCTTTCGAGAGGTCATTTCGAAAGAGACTCGTGAATCTCTCAGCAACGCATACCGGGAATTCCAGACGGCAATGATAAGTGGGATTTATTTGGTCCTTGAACCACGAGGGCAAGATGCCGCTTCTATGCGTGCTATCTTGGATGGCTTCATCAAAGAACACGAGGGAGTGCGGGAGATGGACGAAACAACTCGCAGAGAAATCAAGACTATCGAATTTTTACAAAGTAAAGCTTCGCAGGTAGAATTTCAAGGGCAAACACCTTCGGAGAAAGCACCAAAGGTTAATAGTGAAGCACAAGGGCAGCTTTCATTGGAGCCACAGCAGCCCGTCGTAGCCTCGTCACCACCACGACCATTTCCATCTCTATTGAATTTATCGATATCAGACCCATCACATTCCCCTCCTATGCACTACTCCACATCTGGATACATCAATCAATCTCCTACATTTCAAAGATTACAGCAAGCTTCGTCAGAATATGCACAATCCCCGACAGGTTCAGGCAGTCCGAACACAGAGGAGGAATCCGCTGCACAGCAATTGCTCGACCACTGGTGTAACACCGTCAGCAATGCTCCGCTGGATGCTACAGCGAGCAGCTTGGTCTGGGGTGGTCCCGGAGGCGCTGATCTATCAGGATGGGTAGGAACCAATCAAATTGTTGGAACTGATCCACGACTACTGACTGGTTTGGATGGCTCGGATTGGAACTATTGGGAGGCTTTGGTCAATCAGATCCAGCGAGCGTAATGACGGATCAGGATGGAAGGTTGTTATTGTAACGATTATAACGATCAGTGTGCTAGGAGTCATGGTTTATGTATTTTGAGATGTTCTCTGATACCAATTTTGTTTATATTATTTACCTAGTGTATTCGAAACTTTTGTGGGGTAAGTAGTGTGGGTGAAAACGTTTGTTTGGTATAAAAGCTAGTGAACAATATGGCGGCAACAGCCGAAAAAGTACGTTGGAGAGACTAATGACTCCTGTTACCGCGGCAATATGCAGACAATCAACCGTTTTCTCTATGGGCCCACCCCTGAAGAGAGAATACGAACCTGGCAGACAAAGCTTCGAGTGGAAAGCCGCCGGTTAGACCAGGAAATGAGGCAGGTTGGGTCTCTCACTACTACCAATCCGCAATCTTTCGTGATGCGTCATTCAATAGCTCGACCTGGCGACAAATAAAGCTCGGCAAACAGTAAAGCAATTAGCTTCCAAGGGAGACATCAAATCTGCGCGTATACTCGCAAAAGAAGTTGTGAGGAGTAATAAACAGAAAGATAGGTTGTCCGTGAGCAAAGCCAGACTAGGTTCCATAGGCATCCAGTTAACGCAACAAATGGGTACGTCACTGATCCAAAGCCGTGTCTGAAGCTCATCGCTCATTCTGCAAAAAAGCGATGCTGAAAGTGACAGGATCTCTTCAGAAGTCGACGGAAATCATGAGACTCTCAAATGCACTCGTTAAACTTCCTCAGATCAGTCAGACAATGCGCGAAATGAGCATGGAGATGACGAAGGTCAGAACTTCCACACTTTCCTCAATTGTAATTACATTTTCGTCCAGGCTGGTATTCTAGATGAAATGCTCCAAGATACTCTTGATATGGAAGAAGACGAGGAGCTTGAGGAGGAGGCCGACGCAGAGGTCGACAAGGTGTTGTTCGAGTTGACGAATGGCAAACTTGGGGAAACAGGAAAGGTAGGAACAAGCCTTCCGGTATGTCAGCCTCTTATTATTATTTTAAATCCGACTCATGAGGCAATAGACCTCTCAAGTGCTGGAGGAAGAAGAAACAGAACAGGATATGGAGAAGTACAGACAACAACTTAACGCTCTATTGAGTTGATCTGGTTCGACTTATTTCCATGCGTATTCTTCATCAGTTGTAAGCTTTGATGTTGGGGATCTATGTACGATGTTAAAGGTTGGACTATGTATGATTATACCACCGGGCAAGAATACAGGATTTCGGGCTTGGCCTTGAAAAGTAGATCTGAGCATACATCAGAAGGCGGAGCATCTTACCGCACCCACGTGGCCCAAATATGGCCGGGAGGAAACGCAACTGCCGCCGAATTTCCGTCTTTCACCCTCGCCATGTTCAAGTCTAGATCTCTTGCTAATTTTGCGCAGGGCGCACTTAGCCGTTCTTCTGTCAGTTCATCCACGCATGTCACTGGCATGTAATTCACCGGTTTTAGGCTGTCCGTAGATATGCTTCTGCAGCTCCGACGGCTGCCTTTGCTGGGCAAAAGGGTAGCAATGTAAGCTCAGCAATTATTCGATCTACCATTCCAGCTCACGCCTCGTAAAGGGAAAATATACCGTTACTCTCGTTCCCGGAGATGGTGAGCACTCGGTTTAAGTGGCTACGGCTTGGATGAGGGTTTAAACACATATCAGGCATTGGTCCCGAAATTAGCCAGTCTATCAAGGACATCTATGTCGCTGCTGAGGTTTGACATCTGGCCACCTGAACCATTCCCGTGCTCATGTGAACATACAGGTGCCAATTCAATGGGAGGAAGTTAGTGTAACGCCCGTCCTTAAGGGTGGTAAGACTGTCATTCCCGACGCTGCGATCCAATCGGTCAAGCGTAACACTGTTGCCCTAAAAGGTACTTGTCTCATAATAACGGCCCACCGTGATTGCCAGTCTCACTTCCTATTCCAGGCCCTCTTGCCACTCCCAGTCCGTGCCTACCCTTTGACTTCTTACGCCGCCTCTTATTCCATTTGCAGTTGGAAAAGGCCACGTCTCTCTGAACTTGACTTTGAGACGAACTTTCAATCTCTTCGCTAACGTCCGACCTTGTGCTTCTATTCAGGGTTTCAAAACGCCATACGACAATGTGAACACTGTCCTCATTCGCGAGAACACCGAAGGAGAGTATTCTGGTATTGAGCATGAGGTACCTTGTTGTACATCTCAATCTGATTGAGACACTGACCTTGAAGTAACAGATAGTCGACGGAGTTGTTCAGTCCATCAAACTCATCACTTACGATGCCTCCGAGCGAGTTGCTCGGTACGCCTTCCATTATGCTCAGTCAAGTGGAAGGAACCGCGTCACCGCCGTTCACAAAGCCAACATCATGTTCGTATGCTCTGACACATCGCCGAGTCCTAGCTAAAAGTATCTAAGGAAAATGTCAGACGGAATGTTCTTGTCAGCTTGCCGCGAAGTCTCAAAGGAATTTCCGGACGTCAAATACGATGAAGACCTTCTCGATCGTGTCTGCCTCCAGGTTTGTTCAAGTGTATCGATTGCCAGTTCGAAATCACCAAAGTTGTCCTTAGATTGTCACAAACCCGAAACCTTTCTCGGATCGTGTCATGGTAATGCCGAATCTCTACGGTGACATTCTCTCCGACATGTGCGCCGGCCTCATCGGTGGGCTCGGTCTCACCCCGTCCGGTAACATTGGGCGGGTAAGCATTGCTTGATCCTGATATTGCACCTTTTCTCAACGATCTCTCAGGATGCATCTATTTTTGAAGCTGTCCATGGTTCCGCCCCTGATATCGCGGGTCAGCCTGAACGTCACGTCCTGTTTTTGCTCTAACTAAGAGATCATTCTAAATCTTAGGCAAAGGCTTAGCTAACCCAACTGCACTCCTTTTGTCTTCCCTCATGATGTTGAGGTGTGTACTATGTTGCATCTTTTATTTTCTTTTGACGGAGTCAACCACCCATCAACAGGCACATGAACCTATACGAACATGCAAACAGGATTGAAAAAGCTGTCTTGGGCGTAAGTGCTGCACTCTTTACGTTGGGATACATACTCAGACATGTTTTGGACAGACTATTGCTGAGGGCAGGACAATCACTGGTGACTTGGGCGGAAAGGCGTCGACCGTCGAATTCACTAACGCCATCATTTCCAAACTTGGAAAGGTATAGAGGATAGTAGAGCATAGAATATTATCCTGCATAGCACCATTATCCTAGCATCCCATGTACTTGTAATGATTTGATCCAGGCTTGCCTGTCTTGGCATGATTTACGAAGTATGAAACGAAACGTGCTACACGAAATGATCCCGAGATCTGAGGTTATACTTCGTGGGAAGGTCACTTTCCTTACTCCGGATTGAGTCGGCATTAGTGATCATCAAGTGTCCTTCATTTCACCACCACACACACCGACAACCCCCCTACGCATTCTTTCCTCTCACTCGCCCCACAGGGCAAAGCCACCAGATCCACCTTCCACGTCAGTTGTTCTGACTCAGAACAAGAGTGTTGCACTTACTTGATCCATCACTGCCCAGACTCAGGACTCACTTGACCACTGAAACTCAAAACCACAAAAAGATAACAAAACTCTATTAAACTACGTTACGAACGACATGACCGACGAACTCACGCCACAACCCCAACTGCCGCCCAAGAAGGACGAAAAGAAGCCTACGTCCGCTTCTGGCAGTAATCGTGGTGCCACCAAACGCAATGTCTCGAACACCTCCGGCGCCAAAACGGGCAGTGCGCCAGCTCAAGGCCCCAGACCCTCTTCAAGGACAAGCAATGGTAGCAAGAAGGTGGGCGGAGGAGTGTCCCAGCCTGAGTCTGGCTCTGAGTTGACAGCAAGACGTCCGTCTGAAACTGGGAAAAAGCCAGATCAACAACGCAGGCAGAGCCAATCTGGCAATATCCGGGGACAATCCCACCGCAAAAGCCAGGCCTCCGCTTCCCAGGGAGGACGTCATAATGCCCCAAAGGAACAGGCCGTCGCCAAACAGACTTCAGCGTCCCCCCCTCAGGCCGCGGAAGCTAGTGACGCTCTTTCCTCCCTTCAGCGGGTTATTGCAGACCTCAAGACGACTTCTCCTGTCCAGCAACCCACCAATCACAACGGTTTTGCCATGGTTCAACCCCAAGCCAACTTCAGTCTGGCATCCAACGCGCCCGTTTTCCAACCAGGTTCCTCCACCTTCGCACCTGATACCAAGCACCGCAAAGCTGCGTCTTTCAATGCTGGTAGCCTTTCTGGTAACTTCAACTCATTCTCACCTCATTTGGGTGCCATGATGGAGGATGTCGAGGACGCCACTGGCAACGCCTCCTTCGAGGAAGGCGAAATTCCTGATTACCGAAGACAATCTGGACATCAGCCTCGTTCTCAGTCTCAATCTCAGAATTTCGTGGCTCCCCGTTTTGCCGCACTTGCACACCAGGAACAAGCTGATTCTGTCGGTCCAACTGGTCGCCCTCAACTTGCGCCGGGCTTCATGTTTGGGGCTCGTAAGCGTACTCTTGGTCCTGCTGGTCCCTCAATCAGCGAGGAGGATATAGGATTTCAATTTCCTCAACAACAACAACAGCCTAGTTACGACTTTCCCCATGAACCCACGCGTCCTGCTCACAGGAAGAGTGAAAGTGGTGAGATTACTGGCATAATGGCGGAGCAGGTAACTGTTCAGCGTAGGCTATCTTCGTATCTTGGTTGACACGGTATCTGTCTATTTCTCAGATTGCTATACAGAACCAGATAGAGGCCCTGCAACAGCAACAGCAAGCTCTGTATCAACAGCAACTTGCCTCCAATCAAGTTTTGTCCTTCCAGACGCCTGGTTTAGCACCTAGTCGAGGAGCCCACAGGCGCGTTCAGAGTACTGCCCCCATCAGCCCAAGTGCTGGTGCGACATTTGGCAACCTTCAGAATCCAATGGGCCAATTCGGCAATCTAAGTGGTCTCAATCTTGGTCTCGATGGACAAACTCAGGGTATTCCTCGTGGTCATGGGCGTCGTCATAGCGTGAATGTTGTGAACAAGAGTGCGCAACCTGGAATCGGGTCCATTAGCTACCCCTACTCTGGACAAGACGGATTTGATGACGGCTTTACCCCTCCCTCTTTCAATGGCCATTCTCGTCAAGTTTCCCGTGCTGATTCCAGCTGGCGTATCAGTGAGTTCAGTTCATCGAATGGCAACATTTCTCCTTACAATATCATTTAGATGGTGGTGTGGGTGGTGTCCAAGGTAATAACACCTTTGCTGCTGACCTCGCTCAAGCCCAGGCTCAGCTCCAAAGCTTGCAGCAATTTCGTGCTGCAGCTGGGGGTCATCACCATAAGATGGCTTCCTTCAGTTTCCCAAACATGCTGCCGAATATGATGGCTGCCAACATGATGGGTCTCGGTCTTGGCGTTAATCTACTCCAACAACAGCAACAACAGTTCCAGTCGCAGCTTCAACAACAATCTAATCAGCCTCAGCGCAAATCTCTGTTTGCACCTTATCTCCCGCAGGCATCTCTGCCTCCCTTGCTTGCTGCAGGCAAACTTGTCGTTGGCATTTTACGTGTCAATAAACGCAACCGATCCGATGCGTATGTTGCAACTGAGGTTCTGGATGCAGACATCTATATCTGCGGTTCCAAGGATCGTAATCGTGCTTTGGAAGGCGATATCGTTGCTGTGGAGCTCCTTGACGTTGATGAGGTTTGGGGTACTAAAAAGGAGAAGGAAGAGAAGAAAAGGAAGAAGGAAGAGAACGCTGCTTACGACTTGAAAGCTAGCGGTGGACGGAAAGACGATAAGAAGAAAGATGATGTAGAAGTCGAAGGCCAGGGTTTGATGTTGTTTGAAGACGAGGAGTGCGTTGTCCATTCCCTCTTCTTCTTGTTCGAAGTCTTACCACATACTACTTCAGAGTCACGGATGATGTCAAGCCCCAATTTGCCGGCCATGTTGTGGCCGTTGTTGAACGCATGCCTGGTCAGCTCTTCTCAGGTACCCTTGGTCTCCTCCGCCCATCGTCTGCTGCGACCAAGGAGAAACAAGAAGCGGAACGCCGGGAACGAGAAGGAGATCGCGGTGACGAGCCTCGACGTGCTCCTATTGAACGCCCGAAGATCGTTTGGTTCAAGCCAACTGATAAGCGAGTGCCATTGATTGCGATTCCAACCGAGCAAGCTCCCCCAGACTTCGTGCAGAACTCGGAGGCATATGTGAATAGGCTGTTCGTGGCTTGCATCAAACGTCACGTGGGTTTTTACACTTAAGGACTCGTTTCATTTATTCATCTGTCCTATCTCTAGCCCATCAGTTCTTTACATCCTTTCGGTACCTTGGTAGAGGAACTGGGTCCCATCGGCGACATCGAAGTGGAGACTAGCGCACTCCTCAAGGATTGCAATTTCCCCACCGAGGACTTTACAGAGAATGTGTTGAAATGCTTGCCGCCTTTGCCTTGGGCGTAAGAATAATATGTTCGTTACCTTTCGCATTGCTAACTCATTCACATCAGGATTCCTGAGAGAGAGTTTGAAGTTCGCAAGGACCTCCGCTCCCAACGTATCTTCACTATTGACCCTGAAACTGCTAAAGATCTTGATGATGCTCTCTCTATCGAAGTCAATGAAGATGGTACTTATAATGTTGGCGTTCACGTTGCGGACGTTTCATTCTTCGTGAAGCCTAACACCGCCCTGGATCGTGACGCCCGGAAGCGCGCAACCAGTGTTTATCTTGTTCAACGCGCAGTCCCTATGCTACCGCCCGCTTTGAGCGAACAGCTCTGTAGTCTGGTACCTGGACAAGACCGCCTTGCCTTCTCTGTTATTTTCACTATGACCAAGGAGGCAAGAGTTGTCAACAAGTGGTTTGGCAAAACTATCATAAAGTAGGTGCTGTCAGATCACAACATTTTAGTTAGACTCATACTTTTGTACCAGGTCTGCTGCAAAGTTGTCGTACCAAGATGCACAGAGCATCATTGAGGGCAAGAGTATAGACAGTGTTCTTGTTACCCAAGAACATGAGACCCGGGATATCGAAAATGACGTGTGCAACCTCCAGACTTTGGCACAGAAGTTGCGCGCTGCACGTTTTGAGAATGGTACACTGAGCCTTGAATCACTCAAGCTTTCGTTCGAGCTTGATGACAGTGGCTTGCCTACTGACTGTGGACAATACAAACGGGGTGATGCGCACTTCCTTGTTGAGGAGGTAATCAGTTTTCACGATAACAGAGTCAGACTTGGAAAACTGACAGTACTTCTCAGTTTATGCTTCTAAGTAACATATCTGTCGCGCAGCAAATCGCCGTCAACCTTCCTGAGCAGGCAATGCTTCGTCGTCATGACACTCCCATTGAGCGTCGCCTCGTAAGGGCATGCATTTTTGACGCTGGTTCGAGCTAACGATGACACCAGACTGCGTTCAAAGAGCGGGCTGAAAGACTTGGTGTTAAGATGGACACTTCCACATCTGGTGCCTTCATGAAGTCTTTCGATAGTATAACCAATCCCACGGCTCGCAGGTTGCTCGAGTTACTTTCTTTCAAGGCCACCCATCGTGCCAAGTACTTCTGTGCGGGCATGTTGGATATTGCCAAGTATTCCCACTATGCCTTGAATGTTCCTCTCTACACGCATTTCACCTCCCCCATCAGGCGATATGCCGATATCTTGGTGCATCGTCAGTTAGAGAGTGTCCTCCAGGGTGGAGGTGAGTTTTTTTACTTCTGATGCAGAGTTCGTGGTATGCTTAGTGTGCGCAATAGAAGTAAAATTCACCATGGACCGCGATGCTGTAGCCAAGGTTGCCCAGCAATGCAACATGTACGTTGATTCATGACTTCTGAACACACTCGATTGATTTTTCCTGTCTTTTAGTAAACGCGACTCTGCCATCCTCGCTCAAGAGCAATCTGCGCATTTGTTCCTTTGTGTCCTCATCTCTGATCTCACTCAGCGCTATGGTCCCGTTGTCCGCCAAGCTAAAGTCGTGGGTGTCCTCGACGCAGCTTTCGATGTCCTTGTACCCGAGTTCGGTATTGAAAAGCGCGTGCACGTTGACCAAATGCCCATCGATGTAAGACGATTTATTCTGTTCGCCTTTCTGTTTCTGAACATGCATTCATAGAACCATGTCTATGACGAGCATTCACACACGCTTCAAATCTACTGGTCCAAGCGCGACGTGATTAGCTGGCTCGCAGAGAACAGTGATGATGAACACCTCAAGAAGGTCAAACAGAATGCTGAGCAGCATGCTCTTAAGATGGAGGTTGCATCACGCTCAGTCAACGATGAATCTGCCCTCTTCGATGAGGACGACGCCGATGATGAGATTATCCTGGAACGTAGCGACGACAAGCCTGAAGTGAAGGAGACCTCGAAACAACGCCTCATTTCGCAGGCCAAGGTCAAGCCCGAGTTCGAAGGCTTAAGGCTTACACCAGCTGGTCACAAGATCCAGGATATTAGAGAGCTAATGACGGTCCCTGTACGTGCAGTCATCTCTCTTTTTTGTAGATATATCTGATGCATAGCTTTTAGGTTATTGTAACCGCCGATTTGACTAAGAGCCCACCCGTAATCAAGGTGTACAGCGTCAACCCATACGCAGAGCCTACGAATTCTACGAATTCGAAATAATGGTCCCCTTCCTAATCATGAAATCTGTATTTCTATGTTCCACCTCCTATGCAGTCCTTCCTTTCTTCACTGACTATGTACTGGCGGAACATCACTCTGTTCTGTCCCGCATGATCTGATGCCAAGTAGTCTCGATGTGTTCTGTCGAGTTATAATGTCCGTCGACGAATAATATGTCATATGCTTATAAGAACGACCCCTTTCGATCACCTTTCTCGTGACTTTATGTTCAGCGTTGTAAGAAGCCTCCGAACCTCGCTGCCATGAATATATACATCCCCCTCTGTTCTTCTTGATCTTCCGTAGAATCCCGTGACTGCAGTCGGTATGCCACTTGTTATGGGATCGGGTAATCTCGGCCATTGAATAGTCTCCCTACAAATACTCAAGCCTTATACAAGAGCCCATTAGCTCTACCAGGACGTTCACCCAGGATGGTCTTTCCTACTATCTGGCCTTTGCTCTACAGATGTGTGAGAGATACTTTGTATGAGGATCAACTCAGACAATACCGTCTTGAGCTGTTTCTCTGTTTCTGAATCGATGGGAAGACTCTAGCTGTTAAAGCTTTAGAGATCACCTCCATGCCTGCAGACAAGTACATATGCGCCACATTTGCCCATGTTTATCCAAGTATCAAATGATGGTCCTACCGGCCACGGTGGTTAAATCATTCCGACAGCGTGTATTGTACGCAGCTCGGTTTGTATTTCCAAGACGCAAACACAATTCATTAATGATACATACATTCGAGTGGACAACTAACAAAAGCTCGACTAGCAAATTGGGCAAGAATGGTGTGTTTTTTTGGATAATCACATATACATGTCAAAGAGAAATATGATCAGTGGCAGTGAAGGACGCAGTATAAAATATACAAGGATATCGCGAAGCTTATTCGAGAACGAGAGCGAAAGTTTGCAACGGGGAATGGGTCGGGATCCAGAACAGGTATAATACAGACAGTATGATGAGATCAAGCAGATTACTACAGAAAATGAAACTTTAGCGACAGAGGATCAACCTCAGATGGGTAGGATTGCTTACAGAGAAATACATGAGATTCTGTTGCTTGGAGTTCAAGGGCTTGAAACCACGACGGAATGCCTCAAGAGATGTCTCCGCCTGGCTTCCGTCAAGCTGAGTAACAGACTCGGAGAAATCAAGAGTTCCTTGAGGATCGTAGTGATTCTTTGCCCTGGAGCAGACGATATCGGCATCTGAGAGGCAAATATCACTATTCAAATCTGTGACACTTGTGTTGATTTGACTTACAGTACACAGGAGCAGGAATGGAGACCGAGCGTGTAGAGCGAGCATAAACATGGCATAGTGCAAACGATAGATTTTGAAGAGCATCAGCACTAAAATCAAAAATCGGTTAGCATTTATCACCCCATGGTTCTTGCACACTGCTTACGAGAAGTTGTTTTCCTGGTACAGATTTATCAGAAAAGGTGGTTTGAGAAGAATGTGAATCAACTCACGTCGTAAAGAATCTACAGCGGAAGATTAGTTGACGATCCAGGAAGAATTAAACCACGCTCACAGAGTAATGAGCAGGTCTGCTAGTCCCCAAAAGACCACCATGACTTTGCAAATAGAAATCGAATTCAGTTGGGTGAGCAATATCACGATCGACCACAGTGCCGGCTTGACAATTTCCGCTACGATCTCCGTCGCGCTCACTCTGAGGGAAGAATCTGTGTTGACAGCGTGAGTCGAATGTTTTCAGTCGTGAATGCGGAGCATTATGATTGACCTAACGTGATGACGTTTCCCAACAACGATGATGGTGATCTTGGCGGTGATTTGAAGAGAATCGCAAGCCCCTTCAAAAGTCAAGTTAGCCAGTTCCTCATATACTTGATTCAATCATACTTTTGAGTGCAAGTAATTCTGTTGAAGAAGCATCAGTTCTCTGCCACTTTTGAAAGCAAGGCACTGACCTTGATCCAAGACTTGCTTGAATTGCCCTTCTGAAACCCCATCTTCGGATATAGCGTTAGTCAAAAAATATGTTAGCATTTCCCAGAAAAACTCATACCGCGATAGAATATAATCCGCTTGGGATTAGGAGACGGCTTTCTCTCAACCTGCGCACGATATCCTATATATTTTCCTAGGGCATACTGCCATTGAGGGTCAACCTTTGGTGGAAAGAAATACAAGGAAGTTCTATTACCCTGCTCATGTCCTCTAAGTCATCAATCATCTCCTGACGAGACGTCTGGACACGTGAACCTGCGTGAAAGATATAAGGTTGCCTTCAACAACAACTCGGTTGTCAACATACATGCAATATATTTGGCAGTATCTGAGTCGACATTGGCGACAAGGGCGGTAAAAGATGGTCTGCCATCAGAGCCCGGGGCTGGATGAATGACGTCGGCACCTAAAACAACTTGTTACGAGATGCGAGTAGACTGGGAGAGAACTTACCCATGACGATGGTAGGGTTGGAAGGGTCAGTCAAGACCGAGACAGAAGATGGATCAGGGATTGTGTTGATTCCCCCCAATTTGACATTGATCCTAATAGTTGGTTAGCATTGGAAAATCAAGCAAATTAAGAGGATTAACAGACTTCAAGCTGACATTTGCGTAGTATTGGGGTTTAGCGCGGAAACATTTTGAACTTTTAAGGCATTGAGTGGCAACACCAGCCTGTGATAATCCAAGTCAGAGATATGTATAGCGTACGGCAAATTTGTACATATGAATACTCACAGTGACATCACCAAAACTGTCAAGAGATGTGCAATCAGCTGAGTGTCTTAGAAGAGGAAATAGAACCTACTGTTTAACGGAAGTGTAGATGTCATTTCCACCCTCAGGAAGAACGACGACAATAAGAGTAGGAAGGACTTTTTTGGCATTTCCAGGCCTCTCGCGTACAGCGTTACCTACAGCACGGAGCTGATCTTCGATCCTTCCTTGTCCATTTTCCCACTTTACAACTGGCGTATAATTGGCAGGAAACTTGATGCCTGTAATCATAGAGTGAGTCCGAGTTCATGAGATAAACAATAGATTTTCGTACCAACATCTCGGAAGCTGGCAGTGAGACCATCAACCATATCTCTGGCCTCCTTCTCACCGAATCTGCGTTGCTGTTCGTAAACAACAACACACCACTCTGTCACCTCGGCTGGCTTGAAGAAGCGTTTGTCGACCCTGCAGACAAATGGTTGAAATATCTCAAAACGAAAGAATGTGTCAGATACTTACATGTTCCATGTACCATCTCTCGGAACCTAGGCTTTACGTGAGCCAAAAGAATGAGAAAGTGGATTCCGAACTTACGATGGTCTGTTGTCTGCTTCCTACACCATATTTCAAGGTTGGTGGCTTAAGAACCCTAGCCTGGACTTTGAGTGGTCCAGAGGTATCGACATGCATGCCGAATTGGCGGACGTATTCAGATTGCCCATAGGCAAGAACCTAACAAAACGTCAGGATAAGCCCACGAAACCGTGAGTGACATACAGCAAGACCATCAACAATACTTCTCAAGCGATCTCCGGGGCGTTTGGTAGCAAAGTCGAGCACTTCTTTGGTTTTTTCTGGTGGTACTTGCTTCCTCATGATCTGTCCGGGAGGGACAATGCACAGCTCGAGGGGAATCAACGCTCCAGAGCCGACCTAAGGACGGTTTGAATAAGCTGATAGGAGTAATCATACGAATAAATGGACCAACTTCAACGCAAATGATATCCGGGAATTTGAGTTTCTGGTTCTGGGTCCTCTGGAAGTATTCAGCGACAGACATCGACCCTCCTTCACGCATAGTGAAAGTAAGTGCATTAGCACCTGCGGAGCTTGTTTTCTTGATGACACGAGGGGTCTGCTGAGTAGTACCATCGGCACCACGATGATTGGTTAAGACACGGATGCCGGAAATGAAGCGCTGAAGACGCAGCCTCTCACGGTCCGGGAAACCGCGGCTGGGGGCGAGGACGTGGGGATCGGACCTGTTCAAGAATTCCAGGCACAACGACAGGAGAGATCCAGCCTTATACATAGTACCGGTCGAGATATCGACATTGATGAGCATGCGCCCACTAGCAGGTCTGACAGACTGGAAGTATCCGCGCCACAGCTCAAGACCGAGACCGATGTCCTTGGTCTCACGGTCGGTGAAAAAGGACCGAACGTTGAAAGGATAGGTCATAGTCGGTTCCATTCGAATAACGACATTGAGCGCCTAAATGGAAGCATAAAAAATGTGAGGAGAACGCCTCGAAGCCAAAGAGGAAAAGACTAACAGTGATTGCAGTCAAGACAGTGTTGTCATGAGATTGATCGCCTGCAATGAATCGCCTTAAAACTCTGTGTTGGCACCGTGAGATGATGGATGAAGTGTTCTGTGGCGCGCCACGTACTCGGGATTAATCTCAGCAACCTTAGTAAGTCTAATCTTATACACTTTAGGGCCTTTACCCCTGGTTTCTGCACGTCCACTGCTGAGACTGACGTCGAACTAAAAAAAATCAGCAAGTACACATTGATGGATGCATGTTACACTGACCTCTTTGAAGTCTGCACCTCCGAAGGGCAGCTCGCGAGCTGCAAACAAGTTCTTGCGACCATCGTACACACCACGAGGGGTGAAGACCTGGGGGGCGACGTTGACCTGTAGTGCTTTGATGAGGTCCATGTTGAGGCGAGCAGGGAGTGTCTTCTCAGATGGAGAGATCACTGGCAAAAATGTAAGATGAAAGAGACTACACGTATTTTACTAGTACTTACCAACTAAGTAGGTTGTATTCAGAAGTTAATCAATGTATCGAAGTGTTTAAAGTGATCACGTACCATCGTAGTGATGGATAATGCCTTCAGGAATTGTAGTAGCGAAGGAATTTACGTAGATGGGCAGCGGCCTTCCCCCGGTACCATAACCGGGACGCTTTACGCCCACAGTAATTATATGTGACGTTGGTGTGGCATGGTGGGGAAGTTGAGTCGCGCCACCGCGTCCACCGCGCGTAAGACTGGCTCCACGTCCGCGCAAGGAAGGACCGGCGCCTCGTAAAGCGCCTCGAGAGTCACCGCGAGGAGGCATAGATGAGGTGTAAGTAGATGATGGGGGTAAGAAAGAAAGAGAGGATGGGGTCGTTCTGCCGAAATCAATCGCTTTTATCGATTTGGATCGACAGATTGAAAAGTCAAAAAGAAGACACGTAACCACGTGGACTCGTTAGCACAACGCGGGTCACGCGAATCTCACGCGCTAAACAACTTTCTCACATTATACCATCGAGTAAAACCAAAATTTCTTAGGTGGCCATCTGGAAATTGTCGACTTCTTCAAATATGTGGGGGTCACTTTCAACAGCAGACAGGGAAACATGTTTGTGAAGCAATACGAGGACTCCGCTGAAGCCGTTTTGTGACCGGCCAATGCATGCCTGGGAGTTGCAACGATTTGACGTGCCCGTATGGGATTTGTGAATTCTTTAGTACATGGCTTGAGTGGACCCTTATCTAACAGCTGCTGCCGAGGTGGTCCCCTGATGTGTCCCTGAATGCATTGGCTGAGCTAGAGAAGGTACAGCATTATTTCCTGAGATGCATGCGGGTAACACATGTTCGGTCAAAGCTGGCCGTTTTGTTCTCCAAAACAGGCCGTACACCTATTAGACATAGATGACTGATATTGGCATTGAGATTTCTGAGATACGCGGTGACATCGCCGCAACAGCACCTAAGATTGAGAGCAACGGAAGAGGCTATTAGTAAGTATGGCAAAACACGGGATGCACTCATGGGTGTCTGAACTGGCAAACCTACCTGTACCAGTGACATGGTTACTCCCTGACAGGATATCACCGTTGACATATTATTAGTTGTGGCAGCGGAGAATTCCGCGAATACATGGATTGGACTGCTGATTAAAGCCTCTCCAAGGACATCAGATCTGTTGGCAGACAGAATGGAGTTGGATAATGGAAGACGAGTTTACAAAGCTCTAACCCTTTCGTTACTACCTCAGAGTGCCAATACCACATCACAGGATTACTCTCACTTGACTGATTTTATCCTGTCATGAATTAGCCATGGAGAGGCTTCAATGGAATGAACGCCATCGACCAGCGATTCCAAGAGAGTTGCGATTGTGCAGATTCCCGCTACTTTGTAGTGGGTTTTGGGCTACGACGGTTTTGCGCCAAAAGCTCATGTCTCGGTGGATGATCACGTGAACTTTTCCCCTTTTCTCTTTCCGCGTTGGGCTCCTTTTCCAGCCCTTTTCTTCCCCCCCCAGCTTGCGCTCTGTCTCTCCCTTTCAGACATTTGTTCCTTTAACCTTCCTTCTTCCCTGTTCCTCACCTCCATGAGCGTCTTCAGCACGTTTGCGATTTCTGGTGACCTCCTTTGTGTCTATTCCTACTCCCATTGATTTCTTTCTGGTTCACCGCGTTCCGTCCCAGTACAGCTACGAGGACCTTGTCCCCGCCCTCAAGAGTATGAATTTGCGACAGCTCACCTCTGCTGCCGTCACCTGTCAGCCCCTTGTCCAGCAGCAATTTGTTGTTAAGAAGATTTCTTCTCGGCTTGTCAACTTCAGTCTCCTTCCCAACCACACCATGGAGCTTCTCGCGCGGACGTGGTCGGTCATCTCTGGTTCCTTTGTCGTTGCACTCCTCCTTCCGAGCCCTCCTTCTCTCCTTGCGATATCGATTTTTACGTTCCTCTCTCCGCCAAAGATCAGTTTCTCGCCGATTTTCTGCACATTGTACACCGATTGCGTCGTCACCGAAGATGACAATGGCTATAGTCGACTTGGACACATTGACTCGGTTTTTTTGCTTGCCTTTGCGTCAGGGAAGCAGGTTCGAGTCATTGGCTACCTTCCTTCTCTTTCCCTGTTGACTCCATTCAGGTGAATGTCGTTGTGTCTACGAACGATAACGCTTTGACTCCCATCTTTCACTTTCATTCCACCGTTGTCATCAACTTTCTTTCCGCCACCGAATTGTACTGTGCTTACCTGAACCTCAGTTCCTCTGGAAGATTGCTTGTCAATCCTTCTTGTATCATGTATGACCCGGACAATGTCGGTTTAAGGATGGCGATTAGCAAATACATGGCGCGTGGCTTCCTGCTTGCCTCCTGTTTGCGTGAGTGGGGACGCAGATCAGGAGGGGTATAGCGAGACATGACAACAGCATCACACGTCTGACAGAGTTCGATCAGGTGGTCTGTGAGGTGGCGCGAGAGATGCTGTTCAAGATACAAGAGGATTACACCTGGCATTGGCTTATTGAGGTTGCAGATGAGGAGATGTCCTGTTTGACTCCATTCAGCTGTGCCATGAGTCAGGAAATAATCCGAGCATGAGTGTTGGGTGATCCTTGCCAGGATTGGTTCAGCCAAATGGAAGCTCTAACATCTTGGAAAGCAAGTTGGGATTGGATGCTGTGCCTTGAATGTTGCGACAGGGGCCGTGCAGCGCACCATGCCAACCGACAGATTGTTTGGGACAAGCTACTGTCTCTGTTTGGCTTGACAAGTTGGTCCATTCTTAGGCAGTTTGAGAATTCGGTGGGTGAGATTTGTTCTGACCTGGTTTATCTGCTGATCTGGAACCGTAGTCCAATGGATCACGTCACATCCAGTTCAGTTTTATCTAACAAGTCGGACTTGGTGTGTGCAATTCAAGCCTGTCTATAGCGAATATGTAGAGTTGAGATCGAATTCAATTGTTCTCTGTGCTCTGTCTGAGCCGCTATCTGATGCAGCCTGTCTATATAGGGTGATGCACTGGAATACATTGGTGTTGCTAGCAAAATGTGGAGGATCAGTTCTTGTACTGCATAAAAGACCATGCAGTAAGGCAAGGTAATATTCAGCCAGCATGGACAATGCAACAGTCGGGACGACAAAGTATGGAAAATGGGAGCGTAACAAAAGGAGAATGCGTGAGTCACTTGTAGGAGTCCGTGGGGGAAAGTGTATGGCAAAACAGAAGCTGTGAGTAGCGGGCTCTGCGGCCGAAGGGCGCCCGTTGTGATTATTCTGCAAAGATAGCACATATTTTTCACCCCGGTCGACAATCCATTCGCCGTGTCGCGAGCAATATTGGAGAAACGAGTGACAACTGACATGCTTGCAAAATACACCTACCACGTATTATGGGTGTTCCACAGCGAACTCAGGATGTTGCTAGCTCAGTTGTCCAGTGATGCACTTGTGGAGTAAAAATGGCAACTGCAAATTCTTGTTACTGATTTGCATGCATACCCTGCGGGAAAGCTGATGGGTGGCCTTGGACCACAGAGGGTTATGTCAGGATATAGAGAATTGTGCTCTGACTTTTTACCTGTTGGATCCTGCCCATGCGGCCGGAGTCTCTCATCCCTATCGTCTTGGATCATCGCCCCCTGAGTAAGTATGCCTTTTCTGTAGACAACAGTTATATACTTTTGTTTGGCGTACATTTGTGCTAAAACTGTTCCGTGTTGGGAACCGCGCCAGTATAATACACTCCAATACACTCCTCCATCCTCTTTGTGTGTTCTTTGTGTTCCGGATTGGACTCTGTCTCAAGTTACTAGTGCCGTACTGTGCATATCATTTTTCCGTGTTCTTCGAGGCGCTCGAACTCTGGAAGTCCAACATGATGGTAATTCAATATATTGTCAGGGTTTCATGAGCTGCATGCTGTCAGTGGCATGGACGATCGAAGCTCCATTGAATGCACAAAGCGTGCCATAGGCCACCTATAATCTATTATGGCCATCTTCCCCGTCCCAACCAGTGGCTTCGTCACGGCCTTCAGCTTTGGCCCTATCCTTGCTTCGAGGTTATAAAGCCTTCTGCGTCAACCAGCAGGCTTGCAGCAACAGCTCTCTCTGCAAATATGCAGCAGGGTATGAGCTATCGAAAACCCGTCCCGATCTACGTTCCTTCACCTCCCGCCTCTCCGACCCTGCTCGCTGCTCAGCTGCCACACTCATTTGAGAATGCCCCATCGGTCTGTTGCACCTCAAATACATTGGCACACTCTTATCACCGCAAAACTATAGTCACAGGTTGACAGTCAGAATGTTCTTCAACAGATTCCAATTCAACAAGAAGATACGATATCCATATCTAATACCGCCGCCAATGCCACATCTCCCCCAGCGCAAGTACCTGCGCTTGATAAGAAAGTTCCTTCTCTTCTGGTCAGTTTTGCACAATATTGCATTCTTGGCGCGCTTAGTATGCCATACTACGTAGGTTAAATCTCCTGAGGGAGAGCAGATACCAATTGACAATTCGAATTATACACCATTGACGGCACCTTCTGACTCACCGCCTAGTCTTGGGCGACATATGAAGCCCAAATTGCATCAGGTATGCATGCAATAGCCTCCGATGTTTTTACTTCAGCTGAGATCATCCAAAGCAATACCGACCTCCAACACCTCCCCTACCCTCGCATACTCGCAAGCCCCGGACACCAGACATACCTCCGGATATATTTCCTGTTGCAGAGACTGTTAGTTATTCATTTTTTACCTGCACAAATTAACATCCCCTTTCATAGTCTTCAAGCTCCATTTTCACTGATAACCGTGACAGCGCATCTTCATACCCTGAACTACGACGAAAGCCTTCTACAGTCGCCCCCTCCTTTACAACTTATCATACTCAAAGTCCGTCTTTTCAGACAGAGAAGACATATATATCCCTTGGACGTTCGGGACGCCATATGTTCTGGCCCAAGAAGGGTAACGTAAGGCTGCACCAGTTTTCCAAATCTGATGCCCGAAGCTCTCGAAGTAGGCTTACTGTTGTTAGTCATGACGCGGAGAATGACGAGGAGGTCTCGTGGTGGGGAAGGATTGGCAGATTGGGTGCCTCGATAAGATTGAAGCTTAAACGTTTTGCAAACCATATGTGTTAACTGGTGATCGATAAGCACCTATCCACGGGACAGGGTTCCGTGTGGATTATGTATCTTTATAGATTTCTCTGGAAGAATGACATGTGCATGCGGGTCTTGCGTTACGCCAGAAGGAGAGATGGTTGATAAATTAGGTAAACAGCAAATTCGATGTAAACGAGTTCTTTACTTCATTCTGTCACGACAGATATCCATGCGATGAGCCTCTAGAGTGGGCTCTCCGGATTCACTTTCTTCGCTTCAACTTGGTCCGCCAAGAAGCACCGGCCGGACCATTCTCAGCGACACTGCTAGCGCGTCGTGTCAACGTTAGCATCTTCGCTTAACAAAGGCGAATGGAGAGAGACAGTACGAAGCCTACCAATACCCCGAACCGCCGCGAGTTCTTTGACGACTGCCTCATCGGCACCGCCCAGCGCCCTGCTATACCCCGGCTGCGTTCTGACCCTCTTTCACCCCCACAGCAACCCCTACAAACCCCTCATACCCTCCAGGCGTTTCGGGACTCGGAGGGCAGAGACAATCGAAAACGTCGCCTGCAAGAACTCTGGAAGCGCCTCCCGCAGCGCAAGTCTCCAAAGAGCATTGAAAATGGAGTAGAGAATAACGTCGAGGGTGTTGACGGGGGTGTGTCGCGCGCCAAGGCCGAGAAACTGAGGGCTATGCACGCAGCGTACGATGATGAGTTGTTTGGACATTGTGGGGCCAATTCATCAGGTGCACAGCCAGGAGAGATACCATGGAAACAGTTCAAAGAGTATGCGGAGGCGAAGGAAGTCGGTGAGTTTTTTACGGTCGCTCCGATAACCTGCTTCGTGTTTTGATGATGTATTTTCGCCTTTCAAGAGCTTTGGTCCATTTTTCACGATGAACTGGATTTGGACGGGGATGGACATCTAGACGCGCAGGAGCTTTCTTCGGTGCTTAGCAAAGCTGGTAATTACGCCTCAGTCGGTTTTTTGTACTGTGCTGACAATCGCGTAGGTATAAATTTATCCCAAACAATACTATCGGATTTCATGACTACCCTCACTTTGTCTCCGGACTCACAAGTGATTTCATTTGCTGAATTTCGTGACTTTCTACTCCTGCTGCCGCGGAAGGCTTCTCCCGCTGAGATTTACCAATATTATGAAGTGAGCAAATTCATGGGGGATGATGGCAGAGGACCGGCTCGGCTCACGATGGAGGGTGCGTATGGTGTTCTCGGGACCACTCAACATTAATCAGTCAATCCTACTAGGTGATGCACTTCTGAGCGCCGAAGATAGACCACCTTCCAACATCATAGCCTCAGGGTTAGAACCAACATCGTCGCAATCAACGTCTCCATTCTCACACCATGAGGAACACGAGGAAAAAGACGAGCTCTACGATGAAGACGAACACGAGTCTCATGGTTGGCTCGATAATCATTCGGCCATCAAATTTCTCCTGGCGGGTGGCGTCGCAGGTGCCAGTGAGATGTCTCGTCCCGCCATCTTTCACGAAACTTAGAGATGCTCCTCTAGTATCGCGGACATGCACTGCGCCCTTTGACCGGTTAAAAATCTTTCTCATCACGCGGCCACCAGACCTCGGGGGCGCACCGCTCTCCTCTAAGCCAGGCCTAGGAGGTATGCGTACGATTGGCAATGCAGTAGCACGCATCTATGCAGAAGGAGGCGTATCTGCGTTTTGGACAGGGAATGGTTTGTCCGTCGCGAAAATATTTCCTGAATCAGCGATAAAGTTCTTCACGTATGAGTCTTCAGTCAGCCCTCCTCTCTTGAACTGGTTTTCATTGGCCCGGGGGCATTTAACGTTTGTCGCTAGAAACGCTTATTTGCCAAGTATTGGGATCATGTGGATGACCCTAGGGACATTAGTGGTGTCAGCAGGTTTCTCTCAGGTGGTGTTGGGGGCATTAGCAGTCAACTCAGTGAGTGAACTTAATCGTTCTCCTGTGCGCTGCGTGGATCTTACGTATAGAACAGGTATCTATCCTATAGAAACCCTGAAGGTGCGGATTTCGATCAAAACGGCAGTCCAATTTAGTAAATGGGTTTCCTATAGACGCAAATGATGAGCAACACCAGCCAGCAGAAACGGACATTAATACAGGCTGCCCGGCATGTATGGAGTTTAGGTGGTGCTCGTGCATTCTATCGTGGTTTGGGCGTATGTGCATAGCCTTCTTACCAGGCCTTTCTCTGACTGAGTTTTCGCAGATCGGCCTCGTTGGAGTGTTTCCGTATGCTTCATTGTCACTTCCTTGCATCACGGCTTTAACTACGTCCCTGTTTCCAGATACTCCGCCATTGATATGAGTACTTTCGAAGCTCTCAAGCTGGCGTACCTTAAGTCTACGGGAAAAGATGAGCCCGGGGTCATGGCGCTTCTGGCGTTCGGAAGTATATCAGGGAGCGTGGGCGCCACCAGCGTCTACCCGTTGAATCTTGTCAGGACACGGCTGCAGGCATCAGGATCGTCAGGTCACCCACAACGGTACACCGGAGTCGTAGACGTTGCAGTCAAAACATGGGAACGTGACGGGTGGAGAGGCTTTTATCGGGGGCTGTTCCCCACGTTAGCAAAGGTACGTTTGGATTCAGTACAGGCGGCTGTGTACTCAACCTTTCGAATGACAGGTTGTCCCTGCTGTTTCTATATCTTACGTCGTTTATGAGCATACCAAACGAAAGTGAGTCTTTTGATGGATTGTGGTGAGGGGATACTGATGACTTCCCTAGACTTGGTGTATAGTATACAATAGATAAGTTACTCTTTAAATTCTTCATGCAGATATAGTACATATAGTATATACATAGACTCCGTCCAGCACATGCCACTTAACAAGCTTTTGTCCTTGGATCTCTCGTTTATAAATTAATCTTGCTTTGCCTTGCATATTATCCAAGCCATGTCATCTGTAGGGAGGTCGATTTCTCATACTATTGTACTTGTATACAACTTGAAATGCAACGAACTGTTGTATACACTACAGAAGAATGGGGTTGAAACAGCACAGATGAAAATAGGCGAATCTCCTACATAGAATGAAGGGTGCTGTGATTGGAAACGAATGGTGGACGGTCAGATCATTAGATCTATTGTGAGATGGAAGTAAATGTGTAGGGCAGGGCTTGAGATATGAATTAAGCGTGACAGATTGGCCGTGAATTGTAGGGATATAGGGCCGACTGCGTTTATGGGACCGTAAAGAGTCGTGACGAGAACCTTTGCAAAATAAATAGATAGATGCCAGAGATAGGAATAAAAAAGGAGAGGAACAATCATGAAGGGAGCTCAAGGGCGCGCTTTTCCTCGACGAGGATGGCGAGTTCCTTGAGGCTCTGTTCCCTCTGCTGAGCTCTGGTCAGAGATCTTGATCGCAGTTTGGTCCGCCACTGCTGTACCCAAGCCCATTTGGTCTTCTCATCAGGGGAAATTTGCTTAGGTGATGAGATCAGGAGGCGGAGATGGCCACGGGCAAGGATGGGAGCAAGGGAGAGAAAGGATAGGAAGACGAGCTTGAGGATAATATCAGGGGCGGTGAGGAGGTCGGAAATAGACTGGGGCGATGGTGAAGGAGTAGATGCGACGGTTTGGAGGATGTCACCGATCTGACGTAAGATAATATGAGTTGAAACCGGAAGAATGAGACAAACAAAGACGGACCTGGCAAGTTACGGCGGTCCAAGGCAGACAGCCGATGAATGCACCGAGCATGCAGTCTGTCATCGACACCCCGCACACCCCGCACCCGATATTGATTCCTGACCACGGTACCACTCCTATTAGTCGTAACACTGACAACCGGACCCAGGTTGATGAACGACCCTGGCCTGGCGCCTCATCAGCATCTGATGCGCCCTCGAGTGCATTCCGCGTCATGTCCAATGCACGCGGGAAAAAGTGTGTCAGAAACGGTGCCAGTGGCATCGCTAGTAGCGTTGCACACGCCGAGCCAAGCATCGTCAGCGTGGTAAGCAATATTGTGGCATAGGCCGGAGAAAACAAGGCACCCCCTAAGACATTCTGAACACATGCATTATCTGAGCGCTAATGTTACGTCGCCGAAATATAGGACTCACCCAGATAACACTTCCGGGAATAGACCACGCATGTTTCCAGACGGCAGTAATGGCCATGACGCCCATGACGTGTGCAACTGGACCAGGTCCACTTTGTGTATAGCCGTGGAGTTCCCGACCCAGTTGCGCGACATCCGCTAGTGTCCGTGGCCACGCAAGGGATATCGGGAGCGTGGAAAGACAGAAAACCACGAGAGCCGTAGACACGGGGAACATCAGGACAACAAGAGTAATGGAGGCATGTTGCTGTAAACGCGTGATGTCAGCGCATGTTACGGGCAGCGACGGAAAGGAACGGACAACTAAAAATCCGCGGCGCCAACCCTGTGTCTGTGGTGGTTGTTGATGGACCTCATCCCCGAAAGAAATTTTTGCAGCAGAGGCTGACAGCGGCAGCACATAATCTTCACCACTTGAGCGTGGCGAAGACGGAGTTGACCATACGAGGTGCTGTTTCGGCTGGAGATGGAGCCACTGGAGAAAGCGGGAGGCGACTAGAAAAAGCATAGATGGAGGGGGGACAGCCGTTGATATTGGTGATATTGGATCTGAGGCTGTTGGGGCAGAATTCGTCGGTGTGGCCGGTGTGTCCTGAGGGGGAGACTGGAGACAGGAGTTTGAGCGACGGCGACCGAGAGAATTGAGGGAAAAAGTGGATCTAATGGTGACAGAGGAAGCACGGTGACGGGGTGGAGGAGGAGGGGACAGACTCTGACATACGGACATGATTGTGGACTTGGGGGAATATCCAACGCATATCAGCCTTTTTTCCGGAGCTGACACAGTGAGCTGACACACTCGATCAACTTCCATTTCCGGATTTTCTGATGAACATCCGCGCAACACAACACCACCGAGACTCTGACACTAGCAGAACCGAGTAACCCGAATATGTACCACTCAGAAGATGTATCATCACGAAAGCGGATCGATGCATGGATTCCGACTTTGCTCGGAATCTAACATTCTCTCATACAATTTGATGCGCTACATCTGCGAATCTTGTCGGGCGCCATATAATGATGCATAAAGGTGTATGGATGCGAGGCATAAGAAACAAGGCATACGATCCGTAACGTATACATTTTCGTCTCCTCCTTAGTGTGCAGCCCTCCTGCTCTCCTGGATGATGGTTGACAGCTCCTCAAGCTTACGCTTTGAGCGCAGGAGTGTGCCGAGCTAAAACACATCCATCAGTTTACGGGTCCATACCTTACGCCCAACAGTACTCACCCTCTTCTTTGTCAGCTTCCTGGCCTTCTTATCCTGGCAGTAGGCGAAGAAATGCTTTAGAATATCCACAAGTCAACAATAATATGCAAACACACTTTCGAGTTCCTCAACAGCTCCATAACTCGCCTCTCGTAGGCGGAGAAACCAGCAACCTCTCTAATCACAGACCGGACAAACTTGGTCTTGGTCGACTGGATGCCCTTGCGCTGTGAAGGGCGGAGGGCCTTTTCGATGGGGGTTGTGGGGTGGCCCTTATTGAGCCCGTAGCGGAGGTCTAGAATTACGAGCAAACGCAAAACACAATGGATTTCATCAGGGTATTCAATGTTCAATGGCGCTTCAGTACTCACTGGAGCGGACCATTTTCTTGGAGTCTTGAGGATCGTGGGTTGTAACGGGGAGTCGACCTTGGACAATCCTGAAAGGGTCACGTGCGAAGATTTGGGTGGCTGAGTCCTGTATAGTTTGTGTATCTAAGTTTCTCACGCTGCTGCTCATATCCGTTTCCATCTAATCGCAATTCCTTATCAGGCCACTTTCAAGATCAAAAATGCCATGATACCGAAAAAGTGTGTAGTTATCTATAGTACGTCTCCAAAAGATAAAGAAAGAGAAGGACACGACACATTTAGACTTGTACCGTCGCCCTAGGGTTCCATTGTGACCTGACGACCTTCACTTTCCCTCCGGTGGCCGAAATCGGAGACGGAGAAGTGGTATATGTGGAAGGCATTCGTGAGGCTACATCTTGGGGTGTGCGTGGCGCAATGCTCGACGTCGGCGAAGTTCTCGCAGAGAGCATAGGTGTCGGAGGTCGTAGCTGCTGTCCCCCTGTGGGTCTGCGTATGGTGTGTTGCTGGCCACGCATGGCACGACCGTCCTCATCCTCATCCTCCTCTTCCTCATCATCGTCATCTTCATCATCGTCTTCCACCGCATCCTACACACACAAGACCTCGTGTGAGATGAAAGGCTCTCCAAGGTTCTTGTGAATGTAAGAGTGACCTTAACGCACCGGATCAAAGTCCTCCATTTGCCTATCCCCATCCTCGTCTCTATCATCATACTGGTCGTCGTCATCAATCCATCGTCCTCGCCAGTCAACCAGATCCAGCTCACTTGGGCCTTCTGGTCGCAGACGCAACCAATGCATGCGTGGCCCACTTTTCGCACGTTCGCTCACTTTGAACCCATATATTCTTGGCACATATACATAGCCAGCAGCGCGTTTCTGTCCTCCGTGCGGATTAGGGTTGGTGAAAGGGGATGATCGGGAGCTGCTCCCAGAGGAAGCACTCTTGGGGGACAAGGACGAGCCACCAGACTGGGGTACTTTCCAGAAAGGAGCTGGTGCAAGCTCCCGGTAGCTCTGGAAGAATAGATGCGCAAAAGTGGTTCCAAAAAAGGCCCCTGTTCAGCAAACTTTGATCAAAGGATGGTCACGACGTACTAAAAGCTTGAAACTCACCGTCTACACCCTGGAATTTGCTGCTAGGAGGTACATACACGTCGTTACAGTTCGGGCAAAAGAGTTTCACCGTGTCAAGGCCAGGTAAATCTGAACGTCCACATGGAACTACGTTGCAGCCCATACAATAGACGCGCGGACAAGAGCCGAACACGCCATTTTCGTATTTTTCCACCTGTGAATCACATTCACCCATCAGTCTCCAACAGTAAGAAAACACGAGGCGCTGAGGGGGCGTACCATTGCTTGCAGCCCCGCGCGAGTGAGGATGTAGCGTTGATGTACGAGGCCATAGAGCATCTCCGCCGACGATTCAATGATCGAGACATCAGGAATTTTGGAGGCGTCTTCATCTAAGCGGAACACTCGGGTGTAAGGGCTATGATGATTATGTTTCAATACAATTCCCGTACCTGGCTCCACGTCAAGTACCATTTCCATAGCCTCCTTCCAAAATGGAACCATAGCGTTGAGGCCCGTTAGATTGAAATCATCCTCGATAAAGTCTTCCGTAACTTCACAGAAATATTCGTGACCCGGTAGGGAGCAGAACCAACTGATCCAGGTAAGGGTTGACGTAGGTGTCGAAGAGGCTGTGCGGAAGTAGGCATGTCAGTTTGGGCATGCACGATAGCAAGACCCAGCACGGCAATGCTGGATACATATATGTTGAAGATTGAAACGCACTGTAACCGTCGTCCTGCTCCTCAGGTTCTTCCATAACCTCATCACCATCTCCTGTCCCACTTATTCCTTCCTCCTCGACCTCCTGCTGCACCTCTACAGGTGGCGCTTGTCGCAACGCCATGATAGTGCGTCTAAAACAGTTTAGACGTTGTCGATGTCGATGAAGGGTGCGATTATAACTCCGATCGGCAGATTGCCAATCTGGGATGACTCTCATGTAAACCACTTCATTGTCTCTATTCGACGTATCACCCAAATGTACAGGTTATCTGCGCTCTAGAATGCCCTGTCCACATGGACGAACCAAGAATTACGAGAAGTAATAGCTGAGCTATACACCAGCTGATAACAGTATACCTAGAACCCTTCCAAAGACCCAACCCGCTAACTTCAACAGCAAACGTACTGACTGTGGTCAGACAGCCACAATATCCGTCGCCCAACCCCTGTAGCATACTGCAAGCGTAAGACGATACCGGATGCACCTTGTTCTGGAGAACGTGGAAACCTCCGAGCAACGCTGTTCCGGTCATGTTGGCAAAGAACGTCCCCAACGGCATCGATTCTAAGACGGTGTTGAGGTGAACAGATAGTAGGTATCTGGTCATTGTTCCTGGGAACGCAAAGAGGAGGGCCGCAGTAGCTTGATGGCGGTAGTAGGAATCCATCAAGAAGAAACTTGGGAATACCGCGCCATAAAAGAGGATTGAGAAGATGGTGATAGTGTGACGGAGCAGCCGTGGCGGCGGCGGAACGCCGGGGAGATGTGGATGAACTGCGGCAGCCAACTGCAATCCGAACGATACGGAAGCGAGAGATATTGCAAGAGTGAAGACAGACTTTCCGAAGCCGTCCATAAACTGTGATTACAACCTAAGAATCGACCATATAGACAGACTGTCAAATGCAGAACACGCACATTCCGGAGACCGCCGTGATGATACTGGCCTGCATTGATCCACGAGTCGAATACGTCAACTTGCCATCCAGAGAATGTTGTCAATGACCCACAAAACCCTACCAAGGGGCATAAGCAAAACAGAGTCGCGGAGACCGAATTGATACTTCTGAACCTGTTGTGACAGCCGTAAAAAGCGGAGGGTAACTGATAGAAGTCTCAGTGTCATAAGTATAAGAGAACTCGATCGAGTCCCTACAATGTACTAAACGGTTCTTTTAATCCCACAGCAAAACCCATTATCAGACACCCGAGGCTCTGCACGTACGCCAATGGGAAAAAACTATTTCCGTCGTAGCTCGCAAGAGCAATGAGTCCCAGCCTGGCTAAGGTGCCGAAGATGGAAGCGGGTACGAGAAGAGCCACGACATGGATGGAGAGTGGATGGAAAGTCACGGATTCAGCGCAATCTGAAATGCGACTGAAAGGACGTTCTATAGTTTCTATGGACTGAACTTCGCTCCGGGTGGGATCTGCATTCTGAGGGTCCGTAAGGGAAGATGGGCTCATGGTGAGCTGGCAACAAGTCACACGCCGTCCAGTCTATTCCTGTCTCACTACTGCATCCGATGTTTGCTTTAATTCTCCTTGCCGCAATAGTAGGCGTCTTCACCCTCTGGGCTTTTTCTTCTACAAAGAAGTGGGATCCCCGCGCAAAGGTCTGTTTTCTATAATACTCCGATCAGATACTTGATACCAACGCGTTTCGCTTCAGCACTGCTATGTAACGGGTGGCTCCGCGGGGCTTGGCCTTTCTCTTGCTATCTTTCTCACAAAGAAGGGGGCTGATGTATCTATTGTTGCACGCAATGAGGAACGGTTGCAATTGGCTCTGGAGCAACTTGAAGTGGGTATCACATGTCCAACATCTCAAATTACCAAACATCATTCACGCCACTGGTCAGAGTGCTCGACAGGCTCCGAATCAGAACTTAAAAGCCTATTCATTCCCACTAGACGACGCAGAGTCGTCAGCTTCTGCTCTCGAAGCTGCATGCAGTGGGAATGGGGGTAAATTCCCGGACGCTGTGTTCCTGTGCGCAGGGGTATCTCGGCCAGGGTTTTTTGTGGAGGAAGATGAGGTATCCTTGAGAAGGGGTATGGATAACGGCTATTGGGTTCAGGCCTGGTCTGCATTGGTTCGTCATCCGGTTCTTCTCATGCCCACGCTGACACGAGCCATCCAGGCAGCTGCGAAGCGCATGGCGCGCGACAAATTTCCAGGCAAGATTGTCTTCGTGTCATCCGTCCTAGGATACATGTCCATGATTGGATATTCCTCTTACTCCCCAGCAAAGCATGCATTGAGAGGTACGGGACACATCCTTGTACTTCAAACGCCACTCGACCTGATAGAACAGGTCTTGCGGAAACTTTACGATCCGAATTACTTCTGTACTCGGTGTCCGTCCACATTTTCTTCCCGGGGACAATATACAGCCCTGGATATATAGAGGAGAATAAGATCAAGCCAAAAATCACTCTGAAGATCGAAGAGAGTGACGAAGGCATGCAACCCGATGCAGCTGCACTGGCTCTGCTCCAAGGTCCGCTGACGTGTTTTGAACTGTGCCATCCGGAGCACTTACTTTGGATATAGGTGTCGAGAACGGCCAGTTTCACATATCAGGCGACCTAATAGGCAACTTATTCCGATCTGCAACTAGAGGTGCATCACCGCACAACATTGTATTGATGGATATCATATATAGCTGCATTGGACGGGTTTGTACACCATTCTCATATAACTTTTATTTTCGCGCTACCTGACATATGTCCTCTAGATTGGTCTCACATTATGGCGCCGCGGGGTCGACGCGTCTATAGTAGGACATCGAAGTGAGCACGAGGGATATCTGGCGCGACAGGGCTTCTTCGAGCCGAAGAACTCTGGAGCCTCGGAGCAGAGATAGTCTGATGAATTAGTACTAATTCTATTGAGTGTTCTCATGATTGTAAGGCACAAGTAGCAAATAAAAAGATGTTGAAAATTGTCAGAAAGAAGCGAAGCTCTGTAAAGTACAAGACACCTGTAATGGTGTCCGAACCGAACGAGCATTATATCTTTCATCCGAGTGATGTACGGAGTCGTCTTGGTCCCCTCCATTAGGATGGCCAACTACACGAAGGTTCGCCAACCTTGGTACAAGGAAGACCATAAATGTAAGAATAAGAAAGCCAAAAAACGCACCCAAAATCGACTCAAATAGTAGCGGGGTTAAGGGCCGGTCGGATTGATGCCTTACGTAGTGGCAATGACACGGAATTATTCTAGGTTTGACTGGACAGGAACATCGACATGAAGCTGAGAAAACCTCCTTAATCTCGTCCCATGAGTGCGTGAGCTCTGGATCCACGGCCTATCACTCCTAAAATCCAGACTTGTGTCTAGTACACCCTGGTGGTAATATCCCCCATCGTGTCGTTCGATCACCCCATACCTGCTCAGGATGCGGCCGACCTCCGCCATTCCAGACTTTTACTACTTTTGCTTCGCCGTATACGAGCCGTTTTTGACTATTATTGGTTTCATCGGGGCTTTGATGTTAGTCTTTTCTTATCTCGTCGTTCTTCAGCCTTGGGAGCTTACCCCATAATTCCAGCGACCCACAGGGAGTGAGTGACCTCAATCGACCTCCCGTAGATTAACCCGACCGATCCGTTTAGACTCACAATTCTCAAGCTCCATGGTTGAACAGTGATCCACCTCCGACCAAGTTACCGACCGCCACGCTGGTGACTATCGTCCAACTTGGCCATGTCTGTGCCCTCGTCGGATTGGTCAACCTATTTGTCCTTACTGCCGCTCGCAGCCATCTTCATGGGAACTTGCCTTTGCAAGAAAAGATGGTCTTTGCTCTTCTTACGCCTCTAGTCATCGGCGATATTTTCCACCTCTATTTCACCTTGTGGGCTCTGGGTGACCAAAGATGGGAATTTTGGAACTGGAGCCCCATGTTGTGGACCACAATCATATTGGGATTAACCCTGATGGTACCACGTATAACTTGGCATCTTGGTGTGGGTCGGTATGTCCACAGCCGGGATGGGGTTGTGGAGAAGAATAAGTCTCCGTGTGCTGGTGAGAAATCATAACTGTCCTAGAAAATCATGTACTGATGCACAGTAGTTAGACAGACAGGTTAATCTATCGTATACTTCATTTTATGAGGACATAAGTAGTTGCCCAGTGCTACAACGCAATACAAGATACGGTAATTGAGATCTACTGTTACAATTTCCAGGATGAAGAGTAGGAAAACGATACCAATCAGACTATAGATCATCCTTAATAAGGGGCGTTAACGATGTTCGACCTGCTCCCGAGGCTTCCTTCGGGAGCGAACGAGTGACGATTGAGCTTCTTTAGGTTCTTCTTGTTGACAGCCAAAACATTGTTGTCGAGAGCGACGATCTATCAAGAAGGTTATATGGGAGGTATAATGAAGTATAGCCATTTGACGTATACGTACGATTTCTTTATCGTCGCCAAACTTGAAATTGTCTTGGACGACGTGATCCTCGTACTTCTTGATTTCGTATCGATCAAGATATCCTTTCTTGACTTTCTTGAAATCCCAAGCAATGATGAACTGGCCGCTAGAAGTAACGATGGCATTTTCCTCTTTACCTGGGCCTTGATTGAACCTGGGAGACTTTAATTAAGATCCAAGGTCATAACAAATGTGGTCGACACTTACTTGGCAGGAGTGAAAGATATACTTCCCATGTAAGCAACATGCTCGGTTCGAAGTTGCAGGCGACGAGGCATAGGTTTCGCAGTGGCAGGGAAACTACGATCGAAGCCAAGAGAGCCCTGGTAACGGCCTTCACCAATTAGCGTGTCGATCAAGAGCAAGTAAGTCCTGGTAGTGGCCACAATGTAACGACCATCGGCAGTAACGTCGATGCCAATGATAGGATCTCCAAGAGGAGGCAGAGCAGTTTTCGCGTTTTTGCCAATGGAATCAAATAGCCTGATGTCACCTTTCTCGCTCGCGACAGCAAGCCTGCCATTGGCAGTTGTGGTCACGCCAGAGAACTTGTTCTTGCTGACGTATTGCTTGTATTCGTTTTCGACCATTTTATTTCCGGACACGCGAGGATCGATGCGGAAAAGGGAATTGTGTGACACACCGACCAAAGTTTGTTCACGCGTAGTCTGTGCGAATTTGTTGTCTGGCGCGATATGATCGACCATGATATCATCATGAACCTTCCACTCTTCAACAATCTTTCCACGCTCGATGTCCATGCTAAACAACGAATGGGGTTCACTTGGATTCATCAACACCATCTTGGTGTCTTGATCATGCAACATAACCTATAGATAAAACATTATCGACGAGAGAATAGCATAACCTTCTCCATACACACATGTTTCGGCTTGAATTTCTTTCCTTTCGGAGTAGCAAGTTTGGTGATACTACCATAAAATTTGACACCATTTTCGACGGAGTGATTAAAGACACCGATGTTGTTTCCACGGACAACGTATGAACGGTCTCCTTTATAACCGACAGTAAGCTGAGAGTTACGATCCGAACCAGGAATCTTAGTCGAGATATCCTGTTCTTCGTCGTAGTCTTCTTCTTCATCGCTCGGTTCTGTGATGAGTGCTGAATAATATGGACCCATATACTTTGGCTGATACGAACCTTCATCGGGGTCTAATTCAGACAAGACTTCTTCCTCATCGTTTTCATCGTTTTCGACGTCGCGCATTTCGACATCTTCGTTAGCACTCACAGCGTAATTTTGCTCGTCGGCCTTGATGGAGTGAGGTGCACGGAGAAAATTGAAGTGGAAACTGCGTACCTTTAACTTGGCCCATGACGAATGATGAAGAGTTTCCCACAAACACTCAGAAAATTTCTGCAAGAAAGCTGCTAGATGTTCTTCAGCGAAATGAAAAAGCCAGCTTGACTGGGAACCATCATCGGCTTGATGGTTCCAAGTAAGTGTGAACATCTTGTGCGAGAAGCGTTGATTCATGTCTTGGGTGATTTGGTGTGCCAGCAGAAGTCCTGTATCGTTCTCTGCAGTGAGCCAGTACTGGAAAGGGGTATTTTTAGGTCTCATAATGTTGGCCATTACAATTCCTTGATTATGGAAGTGTTCGGTTTTCGGGTCCCACATATAAAGTTCGGCTTCATACGAGATAAGAGATTCTGTGGAAGGATCAAGTGTCTTTTTTGCATGGGCAGGAAATATATTGTCTTCCGTTCGAGGTCCAGATACCGGGGGAGATGTCACTTTGCAGCGAGGGGTTACCTTAGCTTTGCCTACTGAAGGGCTTGCGGATACATTAGTCCCTCAAACCCGAGAAACACAAGTCAGATATAGCACACCGCCAAATAAACTCCTCAAAATCGGTATCACGAGTATTGTCTGCGGACTTCTTGTATTTGCGCTCATACATGGCCCGATACATGCAAGTTTCGAAGAATGCGCGTGTAGGCTCATTAGTTCCGGGAGCAACAAACTCGAAGAATTCATCGACATCGCCGTCAAGGTCACGCCACACGAGAGTTGGCTCTCCGTCACTTTCGCCTGTTCGAAATTCAAGTTCTTGGCTGACAAGGAACACTCTTTCTTCGTCAGCTAGTACCCCAAAATTTGCTCATCAGATCATCAGGCCAAGGACAACCAACGCACTTTCATCCTCATCTTCCAAGAGCTCCTGATCACCCTCCTCATATACTCTCGTGATGACTAGCTGAAAATTGTGCTCCAAGTTCGGTACGCGACGAATGGTAGCCATGGCCTCATTGTAACTTTATACTATCAATTAGCCGATTCAGAGGAAAAGGTCAAATCCTTTACATGCATTCCCGAGACGTGCGGATATTTCCAGGGCGAACGAGATACAACTGGCCTAAAAGCGAATGAGTTGTTTAAACAGAGAATAACCTGTCCTAGTGCTATTATTGATCCGTACCTGTGGAAATCTTTACCACTTCGGCCGCATTAGGATCTTCTGTGCGCCAAGGTCAATAAGAGATCTTCAAAGATATTTTATTTCAGTGAACACGAACGCCAGACTTTGCCAATGACTTTAACAGTGAGAAGTCAGTATGCGTAGCCACAGGAAATGAAGAGAGCGCACGGCTTCTGAAGATGTTCATTGTAGGATGAAGAACAAAGACAAGACACTTCAGTTCTCGATTCAGTGACAGCGTACACGTCGTGACAAGGTCACGACACTGCACGTCACGCGGGCATGGCCTTCAGTGGTTACAAGTTGGATCTCTCTACCAACATGTCCAGCCCAAACCTCCAGCCCACATCATCCCCTACCACCATCACTTCATCAGGTACTTTCTCCAAGAATACAAGATATTCTTTTCTCTCACTCGCTTCAAGAACAACCCGCAAGTCCCATAACCCCTTCACCTAGCTTGAGGGCCCGAAAGTCTGATAGCACGCCAGATGTCCGTCGTCAATTCTTATCCTATCTTCGACTCTCATACTTACCCGTGTCCTATCATCTTCCCTCATTGACTTGTCGTATTGGCAGTCGTCCAGCGTTAATCAACTGAGCGAGGTGCCACGTTCCAACTTTCGCAGCATCTTCACACCATATGCTAGTACTTCTGAAAAAAACTTTTCCGTACGATCGTATCCATCGCTGTTGACATGCTTCGATCCTCGGGACAAAGAATTGTATGATCTTTGGGTGCCACAACATTGACATAGTAGATGAAGATCTTCGAACCCACGTTTGGGTTCAGTTGCCTCGGGCGATATCACCAGTTCATTCCCTATTCTGGTCAGCATATATGTGGCTGCTTTCGGGCCTTTTCGGATTGCATTCGGGCTTACGTTGAATTGTATAACGTTGGTGTTGGACTTCTACCAAACGAGACGTATGGTTATTCGAAAGTTCGGGCTGTCTGTCAGAACCTACCACACCAACTCCACTCGTGGTATGTATACTTTGTTGGGAATGTGAGAAGTATCAATGTCTTCACGTAAGATTCCCAAAAAATATTAGCGAGATCGTTGAAAGTTGAAATAATCCAACTGGTATACTGGGACCCTATAGTAACCACAAGCCGGAAAGGCGGAATCAAATTGTCATGAGATCCAATCACCCATGTTTACCGGAATGATTTCTCAGAATCCACACCATCCGACATATCCGCATGCGCAATGATGTTCTTGGCGTATCCTTTAAATAAAAATTTGACCTACTCAAGGTCCTTCCTTAGTCCTCTCCTCTGATGATGCTCTCAGGGTGCCGGATGAGTATATCCTTGTTCGTTGTTACATACTCTCTATGTCTACAGGTTGCATCTGTCACGGCGTCAAGACATATCGACCTCCCCCATCCCGCAGACCCTTTCCTTGATCCAAAACATGATCCCTACAATCCTCTGAAATATATCACTAGTAATGCACTAACAGGTGTGGCATTCTGTGAGTCATGATCTTTCACTTCTTCCATAGGAATTCTTGAAATCCTTGCTAGCTCTCGTCATGATAGTCGCTATTTTGCAATCCTTGTCTGTTTGGAAGTACGGGGCCAAATGGATGTTATCTATGGTTATTGGCGCCTACAGTATGTGATTTTGAACTGCTTCTGTTCTGGGCTTAAAAAAGTTTTGCGGCTAGCATTTGCTTTCGGACTTGGCACTCGATTTGCTCTTCATGTGCATCCCGAGTCCAAAGGATGGTACATCGTAGAATACCTCTTCGTTGTTCTCTCGGTACGAGCGAGCGTCTTACATGTCCCCCGTCAGTTGAGCTGATCATGGCGGAAGCCCTGTGCTTTTATCGCTGCAGACTACGTCCTTTTGGGGCGTCTGGCGTTACATCTGAATTCCTCACAATTCTTGTTTATATCAGCGCGTAGAATCACTCTGGTCTTTGTCTCGTCTGATATTACGACCTTTCTCATACAGGCATGTAGTCATCGATTTACACTTTCTAACGATCGAACTATACTAAGGGTAACATAAGGCCAGTGGTGGTGCTCTTTCTGTATCAGCAAATAATCCACAACGTCAGTTGGCGGGATCACACGTTAAGTGTTGCAATTTGAGGACTTCTTCGTTGGTTCTAACGTGGCCACACTTTCAACAGGTGTTCTTGGCCGGCCTTGCCCTTCAATTGCTCTCGTTCTTCATCTTCTTCTGCACATATTTGCTCTTCCTGTATAGGGTCTACCATCACACACCTGAACTCTGGACAAAGGATCAACATGGACCTTGGTATAAGGACTGGCGGGCATTAGCGTCCGTGTTAATGATCAGCTGCGTAGGAATCCTGGCAAGTATGATTTAACGCCTAAGTATCTTTTTGACCTCGTTATGATAGATTCGATCGGGGTACCGTGTTGTTGAACTGTCCGAAGGCTTTCAAGGACGTCTAGCCACTTCAGAGGCATTCTTCTACGGATTAGATACTTTACCTCTCTTCATTGCGATTGTTATCTATATTCCTTTTTGGCCAGGGCGGTTCATACAGGATACACCCTCCAAGGAAACAACATCAGCTTCTACTCTGGACACAGAGGCCACAAGCAAGACAAGATGATGATGAACATATATTTATTTCACGAATAGTTGAAGATCAATAATAAAATTTTATGTGAAGTCTCCGATTTAGAAGTGGACCAAGACAGACACAACTCGCTGATGCAAGAAATCTGACATTTGTGGAACTCGATCTCTGCAGATTTCAGAATCTGGGCTCCGTATTTGCAGCATACGTGCTTGACCGACGTTTGACTATCGTCTTGACCGTCCTGTTAACAATGTTTGAGTGTACTCAGTGCTCTATCTATGGCACTTACTCCGAGTGTATAGTATAGTATTTCCAACGCCTTCACATCAGCCCCGCTGAGTATACTTATTTGTGTGACGCTGCATTTTAACTATTTATCCTATGGAGGGACTACAACTAGGGAGGTACTACAATAGGAAGGTACTACAGTTTTAGTAAGTACTAGCACTTGTAACCTTCTACATTTCGGCTGTTGATGGGTGCGATTTCCTCTCTCTTCACTAGCATCCATCTTCTGTCCCTCTAACGGAGTTCACAATCCGAAATCGAGATATGACATCGAAATTTTACCAAACCACGACAAGAATTGTCTGAAAGAAGATGAAGCAATGGGCCCGATAGTGGCAGGAGAAAACATCTCATAACGAAATCCTGCAACGTATACAGCACCGATAGAACAGAAGATAGTGTCGAGGGAGGTGCAGGAAATAGTGAATACGATCAACGCGGCCATCGATAATTGGTGGTCCCTTGTCTTTGTTCTCTTCGTCGAGTCAAGTGGATTGGGATCGTAGCATAAGATACTGGAACCGTCTTCGTTGTGTGCCATCGAAAACGTTCGCCTTAGACATGGGGCTTTACCAAGGATATGCAGGCTTGTGACCACCAAAGCATTTTTCTACGACCTTGATTCCCATACCCCGCTCATTGCCGTCACAATAGTCGCTCCGTTCAGCCAGGCGAGAAGTTTGTATCATCACGAGGACAACGAGCCTATTCCGCAGAGTTATTTCTGATGATATTTATAAATGCTATACGTACGTAGGAATATCTTCACAAGCCGCTCAAAAAAGCAGCAAGACCCCCAGAAGTTGGATGACTCTTACGTTCTTGCATTTCCTTCTCGCGATTCTTCAAGAGCAGGAGTTGCAAGCCGCTCTTTTTCTTGCTTCGCGCCTTTCCTTGTGCTGAAGACTCCTGACTGGTAGGGGGTGGGGTCGGCAGATAAGACGGAGGTATTGATAGGGATGAGGCAGATGAAGATGGTGGTGAGGTGAGATTGGGATCGATCGACGAAACGACATCGATCGTAGTTCCTTCGCTCTCGACTGTTACATCAACTTTATGCTGACAACTTTGGCAGACTGTTCGAAGAGCTCTTTTAGACGGCTGTCCTTTTCGTGATTTCAGACGAACACTTCGAACGTGAGAAGCGCCATTCAATAGATATGAGCCACATTTTAAGCACCAGTGGTGGTTTCTCTCGCCAGATGACGAATGACTCGAATAAAGAGCGGCCAGAGTAGGAGAAATAGGCAGGACTGCGTATGGGCGCGCGTGAAGGAACTTGGTAGTGGCGGGGTCCATTGAAAAGACCACAGCACGTGCAAGAGGCGCGTCAAAAAACTGGCTGACCTAAGCTGTTATTGTTCTTAGAGAACAAAGAGCAATGATCGTGGATGGAAATGTAGCCAGGATGTGATCAAAGCAGCCAAGCCCTCTTTTACCATATCACTCTCTTCATACGCCTCCCATCATGCCTTCCAGCATAAAGCCTCGTTCGCAAACTCCACGCCTATCACGCACTCCTCAGCCTCCGCCTATATCTTACCACTTCTCTGCCACTTCTCGTCCCTCCTCTCAAGCTACTCTTACTTCTCCTCGAAGCTCCCCTCCACCTACTCCCTCGCACGGTAAACGGCCCTCTATTTCGAATACGATGCACTGGTTGTCACGTAACTCGTCTCAATCTTCTTCTTCCCCATACACTCCTGCCAAACCAACCCGCATTTCCGAACCAAAGCTGATTCGTTCGACTGAGCTCTCGTCCCAGTCCCGAAGCGGCACCCTTGGATCTGGTGCTACTGTCGTCAGGACCCCAGATGAGGCTTTGCGGGAGAGCGGAGTGCGCCTTACTTTTGAGACGAAACCAGACACTGAGCAGAAAATGAGAAACTCTGTTACCTCTCAAGCAGCTATGGCATCTGCGTCTCTTCCGTCGCCGCCCACCTCAGCCTCAGAACTTTCCCCGATGAGCCCACCTTTGCCCAAGTTAGAAGTAGAAGAAACAGAATCATTGGAGCCTGAGGCCCCCAAGCCACCTCGACCTGCACGTGCACCTCCTTCTGTTCCTTCCGCTTCGCTCAGATCATCCCTCAAGCCGAGACCTCTCCAGCATGTCGAGGATGTAACTACTGTGCCACCTCTGCCTGCGTATCTTTCCACAGTCCCTGCCCCTCCCCCCTTCCGGCCCATTCTGGTTTCAGAAGTACCTACAGGCGCAGTTGATCATTCCAAGATCATCGTTACTATTGAAACCTCCACTGCGTCTCACAAGGCGACTTTGGAGACTTTGAAGTCGCGTCCTTCTCATTTGTCCGAGTATCTGCAATCCTTACTCCCTTCCGAGCGGTCCTCCATTGCATCGTCTATCTACTCGCAGAACGATGATATGTCAGCATATCGGCACCACCTGACATCTCAAGGATTCCTTCCTCAATCATTCAGTGTCCATCTCTTTATGGATCGGCCGAGCACTCCGTACGTTGTACACTTAGGTCTTGATTGATTCTGCTAACTGTCCTTCAGCTACCTACATATCTTCAATTACCTCAGATCTTCCCTCGGTTCTCCAGATGCGCCAGAGACCCTCCCTAGAAGCATCCAGATGCTATCGTCCCATCAGCGGCTCGAAGGCCTTCTGGAGCTCCGCGATGAAGCTGCATATCTTGGCCTTGAGGGCCTGCGCAAACTATGCGTGGATGAGATTCGCCTACGGCATGTTCCTCGACTCCATACACGTGGACAAAGCACAAGCACAGCTGCACACAGTATGCATGCATCCGTCTCCAGTCTCCACGCACTGCTTGAAAACGTGGAGAGTGACATCCAGCCCAATTTACGCAACTCGCGATCTTCAGGTTCAACGAGTGCCTCAATCGATATGGCTCCGAGATCGCTCCCTACACCTCGATCATGGAATGGATCATCATGTAGGCAAAGCGAGGAACGCCACAGTCCTCCCCCTCCAGCTGGCTGGATTTGATTCACCTTTAGCTTTTATTCCTGGCGGCGGGCCGCGCTTCCGGTCATTACTAGTACATTTACCCATTGAATACCCATGTCAATAATTCGATTTCTCGCTTTATGTTATCGTAAGTACCTTCTGATGTATCTAGTTTACTTGATGTGAGTCGACGTGATTTTATCACGTCTGACGGAAATGTGAGTCAGTTTTTTCCTGATCGTAAAATTCCTAATAAGGAGGAGACGTCAACAACTTGAGGTCAATTTTGTTCATGCCTGTCTTTTTGCCTCTACTCGACGAGCAGGCTGGAGACCTCATAGAGGCGCTCGCGCGCATCGTCCCAGTCGTTGTATCACCCTCCAATATCTCTAATCTCTCACAGAATGTCCAGTGCTTTGTAACACTCGAAAATAGCCCCGATATCGACGTCCATCTCATCTTATCATGGTTGAACAAAGGAGTTGAAAAAATTATTGTACCGCTCAACTTAGCAAAAGATCTCATCGCGGCTGGCCTTCCATCTGGTCGTCTTTCTCTTCTCCTCGACGTCGGAAATGTTAGTGCAGTAACGGACACAGTGCGAAACGGTGTATCTGGTGTATTCCTCAAAACCCCGGTTATCGACATCGACCTCGTCTCGTCCGTTTCCAAATTTTTCACCCACTCATCGATCTACGTTCTCAGCGGCGCTTCGCTCCCACCTACGGCCTCTAACATTCGAGAACTTTTGGCAATAAAGGCAATTCCTGTTATTCCCGCTTCTCAACTCACGCTTTCACCCACAACCGCCAATCGTATTAACATTGCCGATGCATTCCTTGCACCGGTTGTGTCTGACCGCCCCGATGGACTCTTCCCCACCGTTATCACTTCCGAAACTGGCCATTCCTTGGGCCTTGTCTATTCATCGGCCGAATCCGTATCAGAAAGTATAATCACCGGAAAAGGTGTATATCAATCAAGGAAACATGGCCTGTGGAGGAAAGGTGAAACGTCGGGAGCGACGCAGGAGGTCGTCCACATTAGCTTGGACTGCGATTCCGACAGCCTCGAATTCCGGGTGAGGCAACACGGTGCTGGTTTCTGTCACTTAAATCGGCAGTCATGTTTCTCAGAGATTAGCGGATTGCCCGCCCTTGAGAGCACACTTCGTTCCCGTCTTGCATCCGCTCCCGAAGGATCATATACACGGCGACTTTTCGATGATCCCTCTCTCTTGCAATCAAAGATCATGGAGGAGGCAGATGAATTATGCCGTGCTGTGGACAAAAAGGACGTCGCTTTCGAGGCTGCTGATCTTCTCTACTTTGCCCTGACAAAGTGTGTGCAAGCGGGCGTTGGTATCAAGGAGATCGAAGAGTCTCTCGACCTCAAGGCGAAACGCATCACCCGCAGGCCAGGTAACGCTAAACCTCAGTGGGTAAAAACGCCCGCTGCGGAACCGACACCACCTCAAGTCGAGATGTCGAAAACGGACGGTGTCATCCGCATGCGTACAGCAGACCTAGCCGGTATCACGGCAGATGCACGTGCAGAGCTCCTCCGACGTCCTGTCCTCAAGTCGGACCAGATGATGCTCAAAGTTAAGCCTATCATCGATGATGTCCGTGTGCGTGGCGATGTTGCCCTTCTTGAACTTACGGCCAATTTTGATAAAGCACAACTCACCTCTACCGTCGTCTTACCTCCATTCGCACCAGGAACGATGGAAATTGACCCTGACGTTCGTGCCGCTATCGACCAGGCTTATCTTAACATTCGCAAATTCCATGAAGCACAGATGGACAAAGAGAAACTTGTCGTTGAAACGATGCCTGGCGTCGTTTGCGCTCGATTTGCACGCCCTATTGCCCGAGTTGGTTTGTATGTACCTGGGGGCACTGCAATCCTTCCTTCAACGGCACTCATGCTTGGTATACCTGCGCAAGTGGCCGGATGCAAAGAAATAGTCCTTGCAACGCCTCCCAGAGCAGACGGTAGTATATCCCCAGAGGTTATGTACGTCGCTCATCGAGTCGGTGCTTCGGCCATCTTGAAAGCGGGTGGCGCTCAGGCCGTTGCTGCGATGGCCTATGGGACCAAGTCTGTCCCGAAAGTAGACAAGATTTTCGGTCCTGGAAACCAATGGGTAACGGCAGCGAAGATGCTGGTTCAGAATGACACTGACGCTTTGGTATCCATCGACATGCCCGCCGGGCCTTCTGAAGTTCTGGTGAGTGCAAACATCAATTACTTATTCACTCCTTTGATCTACGAAATCAGGTCATTGCAGATCATACAGCCAATCCAGCTTTCGTCGCGGCAGACCTTTTGTCACAGGCTGAACATGGCGTCGACTCGCAGGTCATCCTTGTTGCTGTCAGCCTTACAGCTGAAAAATTAGTAGAGATCGAAAGAGAAGTTGACGTGCAAGCTAAAGCGCTTTCCAGAGTGGATATTGTGCGAGAATCGATACCCAAGAGTATCATCGTCAAGGCCTCATCAGTGGAGGAAGCCATCGCCTTCTCAAATGATTATGCTCCTGAGCACTTGATTCTCCATCTTGAGAATGCACCGGACCGCGTGGCGTCTATCGATAATGCGGGAAGCGTTTTTGTGGGTCCATTCACCCCCGAAAGGTTCGTGAGGTGTCATAAGTCCCGTAATTCATTTATCCTGATTATTTCGTTCAGTTGTGGTGATTATGCCTCTGGTACCAACCACACGTTGCCCACAAACGGATACGCGCGTCAATTTAGCGGTGTCAACACTCAATCATTCCAAAAACACATTACGTCGCAACAAATCACGCCTGATGGTCTCAAAGGTCTTGGCCCCATAGTCGCAACTCTGGCTGACTGTGAAGGACTGCAAGCCCATGCAAACGCTGTTCGTATCCGGTTAGGTACCTATTAGTAGAATTGTGGTATTATGAGATAGCAAAACCCGTTGTGTAACTGTATTGTCACGGCATTTACCCGCGACAATTTTGCAAAAATGTTGAATGGTATAGTGTCACGATATGCGTGTTATTGCCTGCGAATATCTACGGCAAACAACGGGCTGGGTCTTTCGCTCTCTTCCACCTTATCATGGCATCTTCCCGCAAACCTGTTGTCGTTGTTACTGGCGCTTCCAGGTCTCCCATTAGCCTTGCCTCTCGACCGCTTATCTGATCATTTGATAGAGGCATTGGGCTGGCTGTCACGAAACTTCTTCTAAAGAACTTTCATGCCCAAGTTGTTGCGCTTTCCCGGACTCAGACTCCAGAGTTGATTGCGTTGTCTTCAGACGACCTACTCATCCTGTCGTGTGATGTGTCAGTGTCGACCTCAAGCCGTAATTACTATGTTCTTATCTGCCTATTGTCATCAGCGCAAATGAATCGTCCATAAATCATGCTATAACTCGTGCTGAACAAACGTATAAACACATCGATGGCCTTGTTCTCAATGCAGGTATACTCGAGCCCCTCGGACCCATTGGAGGAGATTCTCCGCTTTCTGCATGGAAGAACCACTTTGACGTTAACTTCTTTTCTCTCGTAACTGTTCTCAAAGTTGGATTGCCTGCCTTACGCAAGAGTGAGCTAGGAGGAAGGGTGGTTTTCGTAAGCTCTGGTGCTGCGGTCAAGGGTTCAGTGGGTTGGGGTCCGTACAGCGCAGGAAAGGCCGCCATGAATTCTTTGTGCAGGTACAATCTAAACATAGCGGCTCGTATCGTAATATCCGATCTAACACTCGATTCAGAACAATGGCAGAGGAGGAACCTACGATTGTTTCTGTGGCTTTGCGGCCCGGAATGGTGGATACCGGTGTAAGTCGTCTCTTTGGATTAGCCTCAGAACGTATCTTCATTTGGAGGCACAGATGCAGGCCACCCTGCGGACAAAAGGAAGTTCATTTTTGGCAGAAAAGGATCATAAGAAATTTGTTAAGGCTCATCGTGAAGGTAAACTTGTCCAGCCTGAGGACGCAGGGCACGTAATTGCCGCATTGGCACTTCAAGCCCAGCCTGCTCTGAGCGGACAATTTGTTTCTTGGGATTCTGAAGAATGCCGACCGTATAGAGCTGAGTAACCTGTACTACATACTATTTGGTGCAGATCAGTCTAGGATATGGCTTCTCAAAACATTGAAAGACTTGAAAATATGCAATATCAAGGTCAAATCGACGTTGGATGTGATACGGTGAAGTTATGGATAATGTCAAATCAAGTTGCTAATCGAATTCAAGTGCCCCATGGACAGGCATGTACAAGTTTTTTTTTTTTTTCAATATCCATTATCATGACTGAGGCGCTGCGCGCTTATGTTACACGGTACTTCGGAAGTTACTACGTTACAAGAGCCATGGAATACAACACCCCCTTCCTACGGTAGAAACCCTGGAGGTCGCTGGGGGAATTCTCGGTATCGGTGAGCGACAAATACTTGTCCCGAGGCTACGAGGAATGAACCGCAGGGCCAGCATGTACAAGTACTTATAGCAACTTCGCGCAAGTGACAATCATCGCCTCGGAAAAGCTTGCCTGAGGCGGTTACGGAGGATACCATTATCGAGATCTCTGAATGCCAAAAAGTGAACGATAGACCATGTCGATGATAAAGAAACGCTCCAGATCTTCTATTTTAATTCCTGAAAAATCCATCGACGTTATCAGCAGCGTACTTGCTACCTACTGACATGAACATGTCATATTCTATCCAGCTCTATGACAGCTACCGTTTGCACTAGGACATCTGAAAATCAGTTCGTAAATAGCGTCTTTCAGAAGGGTCTTGCACTCGTACCACCACCACCGTCGTCCAGGTGAGCGTCCAGTCGCTCTATCACCGTATCTCACCGTCCCTCATACCTTTCGCAGAGTAGTGATTGCCTCACCGTCTTTTGTTATTCGTTTATCCGTGGATCACTACTTACGAAAGTATGATTCTTCCCATTTTTATTCAATAAGTTGATAGCTTATTTGAATCCCTCACAGAATCACAACGAACTCACTATATAAGTGATACTATATCTAGCAAAGTTCTTGTACATTCGTGAATACCAGTCAGCTTTCAATACTAGGACTCAATTTCCTTAAGTCTAGGGCTGAGGGAACAGTCATTTCAGCCCTGAACTGATGAACAACCCCAGGTCATCACCATTCTCGCTGTAAGTAATTGTCCATTCCCTACACTATCACTCACTCATCGCAGTACCAACCATGTTGCCGAATGTCTATAATCCCCCCCCCCCCTGAATGAACCTAACCCATTCACAATGGTGTCTGTACTCGGCTGGGGAAACTGTTAAATTCTCATTCATGCAGGAGTCTGTGTATCTGGGGGGAGGAGCTGTCCACATTGTTCCTGCAGGAGTCATGGTCAAACAGACTCACCTGGTTCACTGAGTGTTGTGTTCTTTTGAAGCTGCACAGTGTTGCTCATTTCCACACCATGATAGCGGTTCATATTCACAGTAGAACAGGCAAGATCAAGTTGTCTTGCATCCCTTTGTGAGTTGTTGGCCAGCATTGCAACTGAGCGTACCAAGGAAGCAACCCAGTTGCCAACATCTTTTCACTTTGGGCACTGCATACAACTGTGAAGTATCTTCCACACATTGCAAAGAACTGTGATGACACAGAGGCTAATGTTGTATGTTCTAGAAACTGCATCTGCTTTCCCAGTGCTAGTGATATCTTCTTGATCTTAGCTTAGCATCCTCATTTACTGGAATTGGTTTTGGAAATGCTGGTGTTCATCTTTGTCACGGCATGAGCTATCCTGTTAGTTGAATCACATCGTTGTGGAAGGATCTTTCTCGCTGATATTTCTCAGATTTCCGGACTCAATAAGAAAGGGCCAAAATACAAACATCCAGGTTATGTCACGGACCTTCCTATAATTCCTCACGGAATCAGGTGAGATCCCTTGGTCAGATGTACTTATATGCTTCTCATTTTCGCTCAACTAGTGTTGCTCTTACCGGACCAGCAGGTATGGCTTCCATTTTGCCCACCTCATCGGTGTTGATGTACTTCAAGTGTTTCAATTCACTGCCCCTTCATCCCCGGATCGACATCGCGAGGCCCTGGCAATTTTCAACAAGGTTAACGTGACCGATCCCTCAATAACCAGCATTCCAGACAAAGATATTGGAGCGCATCTTCATGAAGCAATTGTTCGCTTTCTCGATGGCCTCGGTGTACCCCGAGGCCTGAAAGCTATCGGGTAAGTTGTATGTAACCATTACAATTGGAATGGTTTAACTCAGTATTACTTCTGCTATTTAGATATACCACAAGTGATCTGGACAGGCTCGTCGAAGGTACTCTTCCTCAGCGACGCATCTTGGATCTTACACCTGGCATTGGCGACATTGTGGGTGCGGATGGGAAAGAACATCTGGCGAGGATTCTGGAGCAATCTATGGAATACTGACTGCTTCCTTATGTCGAGACCGATATCGACACGAATCGCTTGATTTATACCTTGCAATATATTCATAGCCAGTCGCTCTGTGTAAATACCAAAATTGAAAAGATTCAACGCCGAGACGCGTCGTTACATGATCGCGAAGTCATGTGCGCCAAAACGTTGAGGTTGGAATCTCTTACTTCTTAACTGCTATCCGTCATATGTACGCTACGAGGCGTAGTATTTTTCGGCCCTGCATCGACTTGCACGATGGGCAAGTCAAACAGATTGTTGGCGGAACTCTTTTGGAAGACTTTGAAAACAAATTTTGTCGCGAGGTCTGTTACGGCGGATGTTTGTTGCAGGACGCTATTTACCATTTTGTTCTGGCCCAGCCAGTCTCCAGGGGACTTCGCACGATTGTACAGAGACAAAAAACTTGAGGGCGGACATGTTATCAAACTCGGACCAGGGAATGACGCTGCCGCATTGGGGGCTTGGCCAGGGGGTCTACAGATCGGGGGTGGAATAAATGATCAGAATGCTCAGGAGTGGATCGACGTGGGAGCTAGCAAAGTGTGTCTTGTTATCTGGTTTCTGTCGACTGACTGATGTTCCAC